>CABHPQ010172717.1:0-18115 GCA_902168405.1 Peromyscus aztecus | reverse complement strand
AGAGTTGACATGGTCAAGGTATCTTCACAGCAAGAGAAACATCAACTAAGACATGAAAGATGATATAAAATCAGAGAAAAAGTTTTTTAAAAAAAGTTTTTAAGACTAGGCTGTACATGAGTCTGTAATCCCAGTGTTGAGGAGGCAAAAGCATGACAGACTGAACCACACAGCATGTTTGAGCTCAGCCAGGGATTCATGGTGATGAGACACTGTCTCAACAACGAAAACAAAAGTCAGAGCTTTAAATAGAGTGAGGCATGCCTTGAAGATATAAGATCAGGTAGATATATGGCAGAAAACCAAGAACTTGGTCTCTTGTGCCATTGTCTCATGAAATGTGTAGTAGTATGAGCATAAAATTCCATTCAACCAAGGATAACTTGATTTTTGGTTCTAAAATATACATTTTACAATTTATGACCCACATAGGATAAACTAATTAGCTATAATTTATTACTGTTAGTTTTTAACCTTAAGTCATTAAAGGCTGTTTTGTGTGGTCCAGAATTCAGGATGAGTGTTTGAAATAGTAGTGCTATCCTGGGTTCACCTGTTAACTGTTGATTTCTTTTGACCAGAAAACAATCTTAGCTATAATTTATGTTGTCAATTTATCTCTTACTTTTGTGACCAGGTTAATGCCTGAAAGCTGTGCATGGCTTCATTTATAACTGTGCAGACTTAAGCTGTTGGAATAATGTGTGCTGAATGTTACTATTTAAATTTTTTAAGTTCTCTTTTGGACAATCTAACACTTGTCTACATGCCTTAAATCCTTTCTTTTACCCAAATATTTGATATCTTGCATTCATTTCTATGTCAAAGTATTTGGTTCCTCTGTTGCTAAAGTTTTCCTGCCTGGCCCACGGTCAGGATAAATCTCTTTCACCTGCCAGTCCCACAGCCGCTCAGACCCAACCAAGTAAACACAGAGACTTACATTGCTTACAAACTGTATGGCCGTGGCAGGCTTCTTACTAACTGTCCTTACAGCTTAAATTAATCCATTTCCATAAATCTATACCTTGCCACATGGCTCGTGGCTTACCGGCATCCTTACAAGCTGCTTGTCCTGGTGGCGGCTGGCAGTGACTCCCTCTGCCTTCCTGTTCTTTTTATTCTCTCTGTTAGTCCTGCCTATACTTCCTGCCTAGCCACTGGCCAATCAGTGTTTTATTAGCTACACATTTGCCATACAGAACATCCCACAGCATTCCTCCTTAAATTTTTGACCTGTAAATTATACAGAAATGTGGTATTGATTTTCTGCCCACTTGTGAATTCCCTTGGATGACCGATTTCAAGTTGTATTCTACTGTGGACAGAGAATATACTCTCCATCATCCTGACCTTCTAAGTTTATTGAGATTCATGTTATGGCCTAGAGTATGGTCAATTCTGTTTAATGTTCCATGTGCTCTTGAAGGAAGCACATTCTGCTATTTGATGAAGAATTTTATAGTTTCTTCTTTGTGTTGATGGTTTAGTGTTTTTCAATTCTATTTCCTTGTTTATCTTCTTTTCAGATCTTCTATCCAGTATTTAATTTGGGAAACTAAGGTTTTCAACTTATTACTAAATTTTTGTTATGCCTTTATTTTCTAACAAGATTTTCTTCATATATTCGGTATTTTAATTTCTAAATATGTATTTATGTAATTATGATATTTCTTATTTTTAAAACTATATTGTAGTTTTAGTAGCTCTATGTTTTGAAGTCATTTTGCCTCATATTAATACAGATACTCCTGTCATCTGATTATTGATTTTATTTTAAATAAATCATGATTTTTAATCATATATAAAGCTTTATTCAATCATAAAGAGCATATTCATATAATGACTGGAAGAGGTATCAAACTATTAATCATTATGTCATCATTTTAAGCAAAATCAGGATCATAAAAATGAATATTCCAAATTTTCTACCATGTAGGTTTGATAGATAGATAGATTATATATACATGTATGTAATTATATATATATGTATTCATATGCAAGTATATTGTATGTATATATATGTGTGTGTGTGTGTGTGTGTGTGTGTGTGTGTGTGTGTATGTATATATAACTATACTGGAATACTGGAAGGTAAATGATTCCAGCAGGAAGGAGAGAGAGATCAGATGAAAATAAAAGGTAAATGTGAACAAAGAAAATAATATACTTGTGTAAAAATTTCACAATAAAGTCCACCATTTAGGAAAGTACTTAGTTGTACCACATTTTTAAATCAATTCATTAAGTTTTGTTGTTGTTGTTGTTGTTTTTGTTTTGTTTTGTTTTTCTCAGAGCTGAGGACTGAACCCAGGGCCTTGCACTTGCTAGGCAAGTGCTCTACCACTGAGCTAAATCCCCAGCCCTTCATTAAGTTTTTATTGATTATTCTTTTTACATTTGATAATTTTATGTAATCAGTTATATGGGAACTTTTCCTCAATACAAGATGTCAAACCCAGAGACTTTCTATATGCTAGTCAAGCTCTAGCCATTTCATTCATTTATGTTGTTTATTTGTTGTAGACTTTATGCTCACCAATATATATTTATAATGAATTCCTTACAAATTTTGGTTTTAACCTAGATGATAAAGACAAATTTGCATATTTATACAGATAGCTTCATTTTGCTTTTTTATTTTATCACATGCCTTCAAGCTTTTGTCTTATATTCTTTGCTTTCACTATAAAATTCTTTCTGAATTGGTTTTAGCAATATCCAACAATCTTAAATTTGTAGTAAAGATACAAAAATGAGGATTTTATTGCTTACAATAATACTGGCTCATAATCAGTTGTTATTGACTCCCATTGGAGTTTCTGTCTTCAACATTGTTACATGTATAGGCATGGAAAATATATTGCTAACTACATTGGTTCTACAAATTGCTGTTAGAAATATCCCAAGTTGGTAATAACTACATTTAACAATCCATATGGAAAACCCTACTCTAAGTAAACAATGGTGTACAAACCCATAATAAAGAGTACTCAAATCACATAGTCAAGTTATTCCTACATAGGCAAAAAAAAAAAAGAAAAATACAAAATGAGTAGTACCTTCTGTAATGTTGGTACTTGGTATGGTGGTAACTGTTAAACTATACCAATACTGATATTTCTGTTTTTCAATAGAATTCAACCACATCAGTTTTGCTCTATTTTTTAGAGTAAATAAGATTAAAAAACTTGATTGAAAATTTGTATGTGCATAGAATATTAAAGATCTATATTATATAAGATTCCTTTCTAGCAATATCTTATCATTGAACTTCAAAGTTCATATATAGTTACTACTCTTTATATAAAAACAATTTACTGTAGAAATATGTACACATTTCATTAAATATTTATACCAAACTTGTTTTCAACTTTAAACAACATGTTTAAGATTTGTAGAAATGACACCTAGGATACAGAAGTAAAATAAAGCATTATTTTGACTTCTGACATTCTGAAATGGAAACATATCCATCATGCAGTGCCTGCAGAATAAAGTTTTATTTGCTACTGAGAAAGGCTCAATAAAAGAATGTCATGGTTGGTTCTTCACTCTAAAAAGAGATTTTCCTGAACTAACAGTTAAGCAATGCTTTCATCTATACAGTTACTAACATTTTACACATATTCCTTCTATTTGACCAAATTTAGACAGAAAAATGGGAGAGGGACACACTGATCTATGACTTAAAATGTTCTATCAGAAAATGACAGGTTTTGTACAATGCTATTCCAAACCTCATTTTGTAATATCAAGTTAGTAAAGGATTGCATAGAAAATACAAGGAATCTTATATTTTGATAAAAGAATGTAATAGGATACAGTTAAAATATATATGACATGGTTTGGGCTCTGAGACATCCTATAATCAATATGGTTACAAAAGGCAGAATTCAAACATTTAACAAAGTATTCTAGGTCTGAGGAAATGACCCAGTGGTGACTGGATAGACTCCATGAATAATGCAGAAAGAAACCTATCATAAGCAATATGCACAAATGTTAACAACATTAACCTTCTCCGTTACTCAAGAGAATCTAAGTTAGTGTAGCCACTATGAATATAAATCAGTATGATGATTCATCCAAAAAATTACCATTAGGAAGCTAGAGAGATGGCTCAATGGCTCAAGGTACTTGTAGATATTGCAAAAATCCCAGGTACTGTATCCAGCAACCATATAGTTACTCATAACCTTTCATAACTCCAGTTCCATAGAATCTAATACCTTCTTATGATTTTCAAAGACACTGTACAAAAATGGTATACATGCCTACATTGAGACAAAACAGGTCTACTCATTAAATAAAATAATCTGAATTTTGTATCACTCCTAAGTATATTATTGAAAGAATATAATACAATATACCTAGATATCTATGTTTATTGTTATACTACTCTAAACATAACTGTTTGAAGCAGCCAAGATGTCCATAAGTAGATGTATGTACAAAAAGACATGGGATATATATGCACAAGTGAGTTTTACTCAGTCAAAAAAAATAAAAACAATTGAATTAGGTATGTTTCAGGAAAATGCCTAGAAATGGGAATTGTTGTGGTAAATGAATTAAGTCAAACTCAAAAAGGCAAATATATTTGTTTTCTTATGTGGATTCTAGATTATGCACACACACACACACAAACAAACACACACACACATGTTTGACATGAAAGCAGTTGGGGAGAAGATGGAACTGAATTGGATGAGAGTAGGAAGAAGAGAAGGTAATGAGGTAAGAAGAAAGCAAAAGTTTCACATTTTCTCTCATATATATATATATTTATTTATACCATATATACTTATGAATGTATAGTGTGAGAGTAGAACAAGACTACTGACAAAGATGTAGACCTGAAGAGAAGAGGTGAAGACAAAATCTGTAATAGAGCGGTGAGTGAGAGCAAACTCCATTGAACATGCAGGAAAGTGTCATAGTGAAATTGATTATTTTGTACAATATTTAGAATTGTATACAAAATTCAGCAGCAGCATTCCAAAAAGTGAAAACCTGAAAGTTGCCACATATTAATCAAAATACAATAGATAAAATTTTAATATGTTTGTGGACTAGCACAAAATAGAGAAAGTCAATAACTTTCTACTTTTTATACTAGGGATCTTAGAGGTTAATATACAGTTGGAACAAGAAAATTCTTCAGAAAGATATATTGTTTCCTATCAATTATTTGACAGGATAGAAGTTCTTTGTGATTTAATAACTACAGGTTATAGCCAGTAATAAAACCAAAACAAAACAAAGCAAAACAGAAATGGACCAACAAAAGAGCTACTGGGATGAGATGACATTATATGTTTTAGCTCATGAAAGTAGACTGAATAATCTACTTCCAAACAAAATCCAAGACCACATAAAATAGTTCACCCACCATGATCAAGTAGGCTTCATCCCAAGGATGAAAGTGTTTCAATATATGAAAATCAATCAATGTAACCCACCATGTAAATGAATGGGAAGCCAAATACCACATGATCATCTCATTGGATTTGTCAAAAGGCCCTTTACATCATCTAACATGGCATCATGATAAAAGTCATGGAGAGATTAGGGATATAAGAAACATACTTCAGTATAATAAAGGCAATTTAGAGATATTCCATAGCCAACGTCAAATTAAATAGAAAGAAGCTCAAAGCAATTACACTAAAATCAAGAATATGACAAGACCATCCACTCTTTTCATCCCATTTGAATATAGTAGCTACAATCTTACAGAAATAAGACAGCTGAAGGGTTTCAGGAGCATAGTAATGGTAAAGAAAAAAGTCAAAGTATCTGTATTTGCTGATGATAGTATACAAAAGTGGTCCAAAAATTTTAACCAGGAAACTCTTACAGCTGATAATTCAGCAAAGTACCTGGATATAAAATTAACTAACAAAATTCAGTAGCCCTTATATTTAAAAATGAAACACATGCTGAAGAAGGAATCAGGGAAACAATAGGCTCAAATTATACAAAAAACCTTGGTGTAACTCTAACCAAGAAAGTGGAAGACCTGTATGAAAAAATTTTCAAGTCTTTGAAGAAAGAAACTGCAGAAGATATCAGAAGATGAAAAAAATCTCCCAGACTCATATTGGTAAGATTAACATTGAAAAAGTGACTCTCCAACAAAAGACATCTACAAATTCAATGCAATTCCCAATAAAATTCCAACAAAATTCTTCACAGACCTTGAAATGTGAAATGATAATGTTCAACTCCATATGGAAACACACAAACACACACACACACACACACACACACACACACACACACACACACAAGTTTCTTAAAAGCCTTGAAAAATAAAAGAACTACTATTTCAGATAGCAACTTATAGTACAAAACTATAGTAATAAAAGAGGTTAGTATTGGCAGAAACATTCACAGTAATCAATGGAATTGAATCAAAGACTCAGATAAATCCACAAACATATGGGCAACTGATTTTTGAGAGAAAAAAAAAGCCAGAAACACACACTGGATATTCAGGCAAGTTATATTTGTTAGAGCACAAACAAAATATCACCACAAAGGCCCTCTAAATAAACATGAGCAGAGCTCATATGAAGTCACAGAGACTAGAACAGTATGCACAGGGTCTCTGTTGCTCTTCGTTGGGTCCCCTGCATATATTTCAGCTTCCAGTTAAGAATTTGGGGGATTCTTGAGTGTGCAAACAAGTGGACCTCTGGTTCTTGTGCCTTCTCTTGGGGTCTTTTCCTCCTGTTCTTTTGCCTTGTCAAACTTTTTTGTGATAATTTTTGTTTTATCTTATCATATTTTATGTTGTTATATTTTATTATTATCTTTTAGAAACACATTTTTTCTATTAAGATATAAAAAATAGATTGGGTACAGAAGGGAGGGAGGTGGGGAAGAAGTGAAAGAAATAGAGGGTTGGGGAAATTGTAATAAGAAAATATGTGAGAAAAGAATTTATTTTGAATTAAAGAGAAAATAAAGCATGTTGGATATAATGGTGGTGGCGCATGCCTTTAATCCCACCACTCAGGAGGCAGAGGCAGGCAGATCTTTGTGAGTTTGAGGCCAGCCTGGTCTACAGAGCAAGATCTAGGAAAGGTGCAAAGCTACACAGAGAAAGCCTGTCTTGAAAAACAAAACAAAACAAAACAAAACAAAAAATAACACTGCACATTTCAAACACCTAGACTTTTCTAATATTTTCACCACAAACAGCAACACAATTTTAGGAATAGCTGTATTTTCCCTAAATTGAATTATTATACAATATATTCATGTATTTAAAAAATCATGTTATTTTTTAAGCATTTAAGCTAAAAATTTTTCAAAAAAATTTAGTATTTTTAGAAATATGTATGATTAAAAACAATGGAAAACAGATGAGAAATATATCAGCTTCAAACAAGTATAATATAACCTCCCTATGCCCCCCCCCAAAAAAGTTCTAATATATGAAAAAAAAATAATTGAATCTGAAGTATTTTAGATCTTAAAGAACAGAATTTTAAAATATTTTCTTGAGCAAACAATAAAGGTTCAAGGAGAGGACAAGTAAACACCATCATGAACATCTATGTCTGCTGTCAGGTGTCTTTCTGTATGCTGTGAATATGTATTGCTTTGATTGGTTTATAAATAAAGCTCCATTGGCCTATGGCAGGGCAGGATGGAGCCAGGTGGAAAACTCCAAGAGAGATTGTGGTGGCATTGTGCTCCCCAAAATATTGTGCACCCTAATAAACGTATCTGGGGCCAGAGACAGAAGAGCCACTAGATATAGAGGCCAGAAAATGGTGGCACTCACACCTTTAATCCTAGCATTCCAGAGGCAGAAATCCATCTGTTCAAGGATACAGCCAAGAATGGTGATTCATGCCTTTAATCCTGGAAAGCCAGCCTTTAATCCCAGAGAGTGGTGGTAGAAAGCAGAAAGGTATATAATGCGTGAGGACCAGAAACTAGAAGCATTTGACTGGTTAAGCTTTCAGGCTTCTAGCAGTAGCAGTTCAGCTGAGATTTATTCTGGATGAGGACTCAGAGGCTTCCAGTCTGAGGAAACAAGACCAGCTGAGGAACTGGTGAGGTGAGGTGGCTGTGGCTTGTTCTGTCTCTCTGACCATCCAGCATTCACCCCAATAACTGGCCCTGGGTTTGATTTTATTAATAAGACTCTCTAAGACTCCTGCTATGAGAGACAGTGAGAGAAGAGAGGAGAGTAGGGCAGATGCTGCTAGCCTCCACCAGGAGAAGCAAGATGTAAAAGTATGGGTAAGACACAAGTCACGTGGCAAAGTATAGATTTATAGAATAGGTTAATTTAAGATATAAGAGCTAGCTAATGAGAAGCCTGAGCCAGGAGGCCTCACAGTTTGTAAGTAATATAAGCCTCTGTGTGTTTACTTGGGTCTGAGAAGCTGCAGGACCATGGGTGAGAGATTTATCTGGATCATGGGGGTCTGGCCAGGAGACAGGAAAACTTCTGACTACAAATATCAAAAAGTGAAAAAGTTCACACAACATTAACTAATGGAAATAAGCAAAATAGTAAATGGTTGACATGATGTGATGAATTACTCTACCCAAAATAGAACACTAAAAAAAGGGTAGTTGTTCAAAGAGGATGGTGTCTTATAACAGATGTCTATCAGAGGATCTGTTTGGTAAGGGACAATAGAGCAACTGACAAATGTAAAATTCACACTTAGCTATGCCGAAGTTGACTAGTAGCAAATTTCATTAATTATTCAGCTTTTTTTCTTTTAATATGTTAAATTTTATTTTGCCTCACTACTCATCTTCATATTTTTTCTGATTAGTCTACCATATTATTTTTCTCAAATAAATGTTTCATTTTACAAAGAAATCCCCTTCCTTCTCCTGCTGTTATTCTAATTGAATTACCACTGATTTTGTAAATGAGAATTTCAGTTTTGCAATTTGGGTTTTCTTTTCCAGGAGCACATCATGTTATTTGCTAATTTTAATCTTTTTTTATGTCTTTGAATATTGCCCCCTTTTGTTATCCATTGCTTTATACACAGGAACATATATAATAAGACAAATATAGAAACAAATACTGCACCTTTTCTGTAAGGTTTGTGTGCAATTCTGTGGTTAAAAAATATACCATATATGAGAAATAAGTTTATTTCAATATGTAACTGATTTTTATATGTTAATTGAATAACATTCCATAACACTTAATGTCTCATTTATTTCCAAGTGTTTTATATTAATTTATGTATTTTTCTGCTATATACTTAAACTATTCAATTTTATTCTTTCTAGGCTATGTATATAGTGTGGCAAGTCCATTTGTGATACACTACTAAATTTACTAATTAATATAAACTATAGTGTATAAGATTAACTTGTCTAGTTTGTGACTTTAATAGTAAACTTTTACATGTTTATCTTCATGAACGTGTATGTTTATATGTGGAATGGTGACCGAATATATTAGCCCAATTGTTGTATATAATTCATGTAATATTAAAGATTTACATAATCTTCATTAAAATAATTTTCACATAATTAGAGTTTCAGTGGGAAAAACAAGAGCATAAATGATGTGTTAATTGTATATTAAAATATTTTTTATTAGGAAACTTTTAAGGAAATGAAAATCTTACTTTTTCAGCAAGTTCATAAATAACTTTTAATAAGTTTTAGAGTTAAACAATACTTAAATCATACAAATACAAGTACTGACCACAGTTTTGTGCAGATTTTTATTATTAAAATGGAAGGGCAACTTCTAAGCTACTATTGTACCAGACTGGGCACCAATATGTCCTAGAAGATGCCGTTTAAATATGAATATGAAAATCATTCAACTAAAATAAATATTTTTATCAGAAGGTCATTGTATGCTTTTATCACAAGTTAATATTGGAGGGAGGAAAGTACCAATTTATTCAAAATAACATTGATGTATAAACTGCTTTTAATGTCATTTGAAATTATATAAAACATTCTAAAATTCTGTGGCATGAAACATTTACCATGAAATTAATGTATTTGTGAGTATTTTTGTGAGATTCAATCTGTTCTGATCTACATTTGAGAAATCAAGCTATCCTAAATGAAACCATGGCTGGAACAACTCAACTTGGCCACACCTCTGGCACTGAAGTGTTCCCTGTGATGTGTACGGTTTGTCGTACTCAAAATGATGCCCTCACCCATATCCCTGGTGTGTGTCGATGTGACTGGAAGAGCTAATGTACAGCCACGTTTTTTGTCTATGCCCTCTTAAAGGAGCTCCATTGACATGCCCAAGAGATAGCCCTTCTCAGCAGACCAGACAGCACTATATTATATCTAACTTCCTGTTGAGTGACATTCTAAAAAGCTCAGGGAAGGAGAAAGATAAATGTGTGTTACAATCTATCTCCTGTGGTCCCAGAATGTAATTTTTTGTTTGTTTGTTTGGGTCAACTATATTTAAATGCCACCTAGATTTAAGGAAATGGAATTCAAATTCTAGCTCTACATGGGAAAATTGGTAATGAAAATAAAATTTATTGTTGAGCTAATATTTCAATTTAATGAAAATAATAAACAAAACTTTTCATCTTTTACAGTAACATGTGAACATGCTACTCCATATAAACCTAAAACCTCATATAAGTGAATGTTCTCAGTTAAATATTGTAGCTAAGAATAATCTAATTCTGCTTCAACTCTGAGTACATCAACAATCCAATAAGAGTAGGCCTATGAGCTGGGCAGTGGTGGCACACGCCTTTAATCCCAGCACTTGAGAGGCAGAGGTAGGCTGATTTCTGTGAGTTAGAGGCCAGCCTGGTCTACAGAGTGAGATCCAGTACTGGCATCAAAACTACACAGAGAAACCCTGTCTCGAAAAAAAACCAAAAAAAAAAAAAAAAAAAAAAAAAGAGTAGGCCTCTGGATACAAAGTTAGTATCTTTAGTAAAGATCCAAGTATGTGTTAAGTATCCTCGTATATCTTGCATATATTTTCATATAATATAGAAACCTACTGGATATTAAAATTCATTTTCTTTATTGTAGCCAAATATAGCATATTTGATTGTTTGGGCATGTTGAAAAAATGCTGATATATCCATAACTTGATTCATCACTTCATCTTTGTTTGCATGGTTATATTCTAAATTCACTACCATTGAAGTTTTTCTTCTTTTTTTCAGTTATATGTGCAACTGAGTTCTTTGTAGTTAATGTAAGGTATATTACTATCTAGTTTGAAGAAAGAAGTTGAAAAGAATACGATTATTTTACATTCTGGCAAGGGAAAAGAGTTACAATTCCTGACATTCAAAAAGGGCATCTAAATTAGGCAGCAATACCTAAGTGAGGTTGCTGCGCATAAAACTATCTTTCCAATTTTTAGCATATCAAGAAATATCACCAAGCCAATTTACCAGAAGAAAGGAGGATATAAAAGAAATGGAATGTAAAGCCTTTGATTCACCATTTTTGGTTGAGAAATCTGGCTCAGGAATAAAGAGGAGAGTTGCAAGGAAGGCGGGCCTTGATCTCTAAATATTAGCTTCTTCTGCCTGAGCCTCAACTTAAGGAATGATCAAAGTTAGTTCCACTTTCTGTCTTGTCTTGCTATAAAACAGACTTGGAAATGACGTGTAGTGTGGTCGCAGAAAACAGTCAGATTGAGAATATGGCAAGAGTTGAGTACCTAAAGCCATGGTTCAGACAAGGAAAAGTCAAAACAAGTCTCTGAATAATAGAGAAGCCAATCACATAGAATATATCAGGTTAATACATGCAATGTCAATCAAAGGCCTCTGAGCTCTTGCAAGGAGTTTGCCTAAAGCGGGAGTACCAGTTGCATAATACAAATGTCCCTAAGTATACAGCTCGCACTAGATCTCAACACAGCATACACAGTATGAGGAGGAACTGTCATAGCCTCATAAGTTATATAAATTTGTCCTTTCTTCAAACAGAGGGAATATTTATAAATAATTATTGAAATAAATATAAAAATATACCTTGACAATTTTACCTAAAGATAATGAATAGTACGCTGCAAATGTCAAATTATATCAAATAAGATTGCCGATGGATTCCAGTTCATATTCTAATTATTTTTAATTATGTGTATGTGTGGGGTTATGTGCACACTGGTGCCTTGTCACAGAGGGCAGGAGAGGGTGATGGGTACCCCAGAGCTGGTATTAAGGGCAGTATTGAGCTGACTAATGTGAGTATTGAGAAATAACTCAGGTCCTATGCAAGAGCAACCTCTCCAATATCCTAGATTTATGTTGTCACTTGTAACTGAGTTATTATTAAAGAAAATTATATCATTTTTAGAAAAAATATAAAGAGAAAGTCTGCATGTGGAAAAATATCTACATATGATCATATCATACATGTTTTCTTTTTTTATACCTAATTTATTATTCTCATTTTATCTTACTATTTCCATAGCCTTTTCAAAGCTGAACAACATGAAGCACATTTGATAATTTTAACAGATTATCCTGTAATAATAATTTTCAAAAATACAGCCTCTAGGCTAACATCATCATCCAGCAGCTTATTAAAAGTGAAAATTCTCAGGCCACCCTATATTCCAATGAGAGAGAAACTCTTGAGCTAAATAAACCCCAATGTCTTGGTTTCATATGCTTTCTCAATGAACAGTATATTTGAAAAATTTTAGAGACACTCTTGCAGTAAAAACACAATTTAATCTTAATTTCTCCATATTGCTTTTAAATTTTGCACAGTATGGTCTCCTCCAATCTCAGTCAGTGTGTGCTGTTTGCCAAGGTATAAAAGTTAACTTTTAACATTCATTCTTTGACATTTCAAACATGTGACTATCCCTTGGCTGATTTAATTAACATTCTTCAAATTAGCCTGTGCTAACTAATTTGGGAGGAAATGCCAGGTGACTAATCTCTGTTTCCTCTGCTGATGTCTCTTTCTATTGCTTTTATGCTCCCTGCAGTATAAGTCTGTTATGTAAAGTTATCTTTGAGGGTCCTTAAAACAAGGTTTCTTCGTCAATGCTAATCTCCACAGGCTCTTTGTGTTTCACTTTCAATTCTCTCAACATTCTGAAATCCCCTAATTGACTTCACTTCTTCATTTAATATTTGACTTTTCCAGTACCTTGTCAAAACTATAAACCAATAAATTTTACCCATGTTTAATCTGCTTGCATATCACATATAATTTACTACCTATGTTTTTGAAAGGAATACTTTTCCTAAACATCCTCTGATATTTTGGACTGTTCAAAATCCTAAATGGTTTCTCTTCCTCTATTTCTGAACTGGCATTGTTCCTTAGTTTATCTTGTCCGCATTTCCTCTTTCTTGCTCTGGACTGAAGCTACCTAGTGGATTTATCCATCCTGTAGGTTTACAGTTTATGTACTGATTGTTATAAAATTTGTAATTTTGAAGCTGATCCCTCCTATGAAAATGGACAGTCTTCCTGAGTCACTAAGTATATAAACGTTCATGTACTCATTATGATATCATAAATTTATTATATTTTATTTATATTGCAATAAATTATCATGTAACTATATATTTATTAAATATGTTAAATGCATCAAAGTAATGGCACTAGCCACTTATAAGATTTCTATACAGAAATAACCAGTGTACATGCCACATACAAAAGCTATATTCCTTATTTGTAAGCATACTGATTTTCCTCACCAGCTATGTAGCTGCTTAGAATCCCAGAGTACTTTTGATTATCCATATGGAAAGTGCTGTAACCACTTATGCATAAGCCACATGCCAAGTATACTAGACAATTCTTGTGCAAGAATCTGTTTCTTGGACAGTTATTTGCACTTGGTTGCATTTGAATTACAAAAGAATATGTGCTTCAGGATATGGATCTTTCAGGTTCAAAGCCAGCACACAACATTACCCTTGAGTTACAGGATATGCCTTTCCATAAATATATTTTTCCTTCTGGGAACCAATATTCTGTCCAGGAAAACTGTAGAGAATGTCAGAATGACATTTAGTGAAATTCAGTTTTGAAATGGACATGCGGCTTCAAACTATTGTCTTGCTTCAATGTATCTTAGAACAAGACTATTGAAACAATGATTGTTTTTATGGCCAAATGTCAGCATAAAATGTCCCAGAATTAAAGTTTTCCTAAGGGTTTATGTGATTATGTATGTGTATACAGAATATATGCATTGGTATTAAAAAATGCACACATTCTTAACTGTGAAACATTCATTTTTATTACTTTTCAATAGTCACATGGTAGATATTTTATTCAAATCAGTTGATGCAAAAATCATTCAAATATAATCAAATAACAAGATATGAAGTAAGTATAATACAAATTATCAAAGTGAAGTATAGGGCACTGAACATGGGAAGGTTTTCCTTGTGCTGCTCTGTCTGATAGAACTCTGATGAAGCATGTGTGAACTTTGATGTAAAATTCAAGTCTTTTATGAATGAAAAGTCTTAAATATAACATTTGTTTCTTATAATCTCTCTGTCTCTTACTTGATTTGACACAAAATAATGCATACTTTATGGTTCTGGAAGAGCATGCAAATGCAAAGTCAAAAGGTAATGAGATCTGATTGCTATCATGGAGATGTTATCAACTCTTTGGAGAATATGGGACAGTGTATCAGGCAAGTATCATGAGAGAGGAAAACATACAGGAAGTGGAATGAAGGGGAAAACATTCCACTACAGCCCCAGAAATCTGTAAATGTCAAGGGGGCTTCCCTCTCTCATCATAAGGGAATCAAGTTTCATGACTTTAACGACAACACTGCTATAATTTGTCAAAAATCCATTCATTTTATGCATTTCCTCCTCTCCTTTTGTAGGAGCTTGAAGGTGTTTGGGGAACCCATGGGATTGCACCTCTGTAAGTGTTCTTGAACCTGGACTCCTATCACTTATCACCACCTCCATAATATTTGATTTCTCTAATTCTAACTCTGAGTGAATTAAAAAATATGACCTCTGAGCCTTTGATTCTGTTGAATTATGCTTACAAGCAGATGGACTATTCTCAGTTAATGTACAATATCTTGGCATCCAATCAGAGTTAGCACAGTATCTGATTATCTTAGTACTTTGGAGGTACACTCATTCTCTCACTCTAGAGAAAAAATTATAACTTCTTTTTCCAAATACTGTTTATCTTAACCTCAAGTTTATGGGTAACCAGGTAGGAAGCCTCACGCGGACCAAAACCCATCTCGACAAGGTCACATGTAACTTCAGTTTTGCCAAAATAGGTGCTTTCCACTTAATGTGCACATCACACATTGTCAGGTGTGATATCTGCTATTGTTGACCTCTCCCTTCTGAAAGCCTTCCTTTTCTCTTTCACTGTGTGCTGAAATTCTGTTTGTCCTAGTCTGAGTCTTTTTACTGTTCTTTATAAACTTGTAATATTGAATGTTCTTAGAGTATTATACTATATTAATATCTAGGTGAGTATTTCCTTCACTACATACAAATGTTAAGCATCTCTGTATGATTTTTTTTTGCTTGTTTCGCATCTGTTCCCTTCATACCAGATGCTAATGTTGTATCATTTCACTTCGGCACTTTCTCGTTGTCTTATGTGTTCTAGTCACTGTGTATACCTCTATAACATTATACGGGGCATTACACAGAGAAGATGTGTTTGTTTGTTCAGCAAATGAATAAATGGAACTACTTGTGACCTTATTACAATGACATTTGTGCCTGTGTGGATAAAGCATAGAGAACAGGTCAATGATTTACTTTCCTTTTTGTATTGTCATTATTTTTTTTTTGAAACAGCAGACTTTCAGCTGCCTCTTTCTCTCATTGAGTGTAATCATATCTTGTTATTATACTCTTGTCCCTGCTTGAAAGCTATAACTGCCTGCCTTTTCTTTTCTGAAGACATTGTACCTATGCTGAAGCTAAAGTCTTTCTCTGCCTGTAGTTGGATATGGAAGCCTTGCTGCAAGGAAGAACTTGCTTTTACTTTAGTGCCTACAGGGCACCTGCCATTATTCATTTTGATCAGGCTACTTTCTACCTTATTAGTGATGCTGCATGCTTCATGGTGCCAGTTAATTTCTTCCTACAGATATGCATAAATTGTCAACATCATCCTATGTCTCAGCTCTGTATTCCTTTGGGGATTTGATCAGCGTATTTTCTTACATTTGAATATTATATTTAATTTCTTTGTGTATCTATATTTGAATATGATTGAATAATAGTTTGATATGAGTTTATGTATTCCCAATGGGAATTCAGGTCTAGTTTTACAATTATTCTTAAGCAAAATGTCAATACATTTCTACTGACTTAAGCATAAAACTCCCTCCTCTGTATCTTTTCAGCAGCTATTATATATACCACATTGAACCAGAGGCCACAATTTGAAATTAATTAATTTTATCACCCTACATTCTGTAAATCTGAGGGCTTAGACATCATACACAATGTTATTACTAAGATGGACGTATCAAGATAAGAGCTCCAAGTCTGATCAAACTGCACTCAATGATATAAGGAAAATATGGGACCTAAATTAAAATGATACATTGTTATAGCAAGTTCTCAGACTTAGGACTTAGGCTAATTTCATGTGCAGGTGGAACCACTTTAAATGTACTTTGTCATTTCTATTTATCTTCCTTTGAACTAATGTGCATTTGCAGTTTAGTGAAGTAATTGTTTCCTAATTTGCGTTAATAAGTAAAGTGCCATGTTAAGACCAACAAAGAAATTACTGTAAGATGCCCTTTAAAATGTATATATATATATATATATATATATATATATATGTATATATATATATGTGTGTGTATGTATATATGTATGTGTGTGTGTATATATATATGAAAGTATTAGAAATGTTGGAGGAACTCACATTATAATTCTGATATTGAGTGTACTGCTAACAGACCCCACTCTCCAGATAGAAATCTTCGGGCAGTGTCTGATAAGAAAGTTAGAAAGTGGTGGCAAGTTGACACCAGGGTTAGGACATCCCAAAGCTTGATGTTTGTCTGCTGTTTGCTGAGTTCAGAAGCCTCTAGATCAATAGTCACTCATGTGGTGTTATACTGGCTAGCAATAAGTGATGCTTATTGATTCTGGTATACTGAAAGACTTTGTTTTGTTTTTTATTTGTTTGTTTGTTTGTTTTGTTTGTGTTTTTAGCCAAAACTCTCAGACTACCCTAAATATCATCAACAAAATACGGTAGAAAATTGTAATGATATAAAGTATTTTAGATACCAAAACAAAAATATATGTTTTTTTAATCAAAATTCTGGTAGCAGGTTTTGTGAAATATTATTTATGCTCAACTGCTTACATACAGAAATAGCTTGTCTTGGCTTTATACTGGCTTATGTCAAACAAAATTAATTCAAGAACTGCAGCAGAGAATTTTGGAAAAAAAAGTATATTCAAGAGAGACTATCGTAATAATTATAATTCTTATTGAATTGTACATTTACTCTCAAGAACAAGAACAAGAGCTCTGCTGGTACAGAGACCCAAAGCACAAATTGAAGTCAAACAGCTTCATAGATCAAAACAATAAGCATGTGGGCATCTTGGTAGCTACTTACACCTAAACAGTTGCTGACTGGCATTTGTAAAGAGAACACTAAGTTTGAGTAGTTAGTCTGGTAAGAATTATTACCCAATAATGAATAAAAGAAGACGTCAAGGGAGAGGCAACTGTGGACAGAAGACGTAAATGAGGTAGAAGATGAAAAGAACCAAGAAAGCATGTAGAGTGAAGTGGGATTGCAGAGTCCCTGAGATGACTTACTGGGTCAAGACACTGGCCACCAACTGACAACCTGAATTTGATCCCTTCAAACAACACGGGGAAAGAGAAAAGAAGAGCTGAAACCTTTATGTTCTGACCCCCTCCAATAATACAAGCTGACACAGGCATACACACACACACACTTACAGGCACATATATTCAAAACCAAGGGTTTTTTTGTTTTTTTTTAAGTTTATTTTTTTTCCACAAAACAATTGCATTTTTAGCATAGAACAATACATGAGTCACCAGCATATATGCAAACACAAAACTGAATCTTGAGTCAAGGTAGAAACAATAAATAGAACAATACATGAATCAC
>CABHPQ010172716.1:5425-24196 GCA_902168405.1 Peromyscus aztecus | reverse complement strand
GGGCTTCTCTGTGCATCCCTGAGACCAGGCTGGCTTTGACCTCACAGAGATCCACCTGCCTCTGCCTCCGGGAGTGCTGGGATTAAAGACATATGCCACCACCACCCAACTCAATCTTTATTTCTTAATCAAAATAAGTTGATTTAGAAAGGAAAATGATATGTCTCTAATATAAATAGAAAAGCAGTATTGCATGCCAGAATAATTAAATGCTAAGTATTATAATAGTTTTTAGAGTCTCTGCATGTAGTTGCTTAAAATAAGACATCCTACACTTTGAGACAGTCTTAACAACACGCCCTTAACCCTTCTGATAGTCACCCAAGTGTAGACGAATTTTCAGTCTCAAATGCTGTTGGCAATGACATATTTTCAAGCCATCACTGACACAGAGCGTTTCCTACTCACTGTAAAGTTCTTCATCCAGAGCCTTCACTTTTCCCCGTTTCTTCACGAGATGGATGTGTCTTTCTTTGACTTCATGGTTATTCCCATCAATGGCCACACCTACAGTTTACAGAAAGCACGGAGTTCTGATGCCTGCCTATTCCCAGCGTGACCCCCAGAAACGCTCAGAAAGAGCCCCTACTCCAAAGAGGCAGCCGCTGTTCACACTTCCATCACAGTAGAGCACTTTGCTTATTTTAGAACTTCGTAAACTTGAAAACATAAACATTTTTCACGGTGGCATTAAGTTCTGTCATCGCAAGGTGCAGTTTGCCAGCTCGGTCCAAGGCTTCACATCCATGACCGACCAACAGATGATCAGAAGTCTTGAAAATAAAATAGGGGCTAAGGTGATAATAGCTCAGCTGGACCTGAGTGCAGTCTCCAGAATACACATAAAAAACGCCAGGCATGAGCCAGAAGGTGGTGGCGCTTGCCTTTAATCTCAGGCAGGCAGATCTCTGTGAGTTTGAAGTCAGCCTGGTCTACAGAGTGAGTTCCAGGACAGCCAGGACCACATGAAGAAACCCTGTCTCAAAAATAACAAAGAAAAAAAAAAAAAAAAAAGGAAGGAAGGAAGGAAGAAAGGAACATCTGCCATTAAAGGCCAGAGGCGATTCAAAGGCACTTATCCTGCTGTGCTCTTTGCAAGGTGACCCCTAGCTCTCATCTCCCTCCATTTACATGCCTGTAAACCTTGTCAGTCACCAGTCTCCTTGACTCAGCAATCTACTTAATTAATCATTTGGCCAGTGGAGGAGGGAACCCTGAGACAGCCACCTGATAAGGACTGGGAAGCGAGTTAGAAAGGTACTCAGGAAGGGCTTTGGAATTCGGAAGTGCTAAGAAAAGTGAAGAAAGATTGTAAAGCCACAGGGACTGAGGATGTGATACCAAGTAGAGTGTGTGGAAAGCCCTGGATTTGATCTGTTTTGTTTGTTGTTTTATTTTCAAGACAGGGTTTCTCTGTGCAACTCTGTTTGTCCTGGAATTCATTCTTTAGACCAAGCTGGCCTCGAACTCAGAGATCGGTCTGCCTCTGCCTCCCTCCCGAGTGCTGGGATCAAAGATATGCGCCATCATGGCCCCCACCACCCAGCATAACTAGCTCAGTCTTTAATATCCTAACTAGTTAAATGTTACAATATTGCATAATGATGGTTAAGGGGGTGGGGAGAAAATTTATTTACAAAACTCTCTCCATTCTCAACCCAGATAGTATCAAAGCACAACAGCAGGGGTGTCAGGAAACTGCTGGAGGGGAATTTACTGAGGTATGGTAGACAGGCAAAAATCTGCATTGATATCTAATGTACCAAACTCGGTGGACTTAGAGATAGGGATCTACCGGTGGAAATACCCCCCAAATCCGTGGCATTAACTTCTTCACCTAAGTTCTCTCCTGCCCTCCTCCCTCCATCAACATTAGCGTGTGTGCACATTTACCATGAGGTCTCCTGTCTTACCAATGCTAAAGAACACAGTACTATATTGTTAACCATCCCCTCTAAGCTGCCCGGGGATCTCCAGGACTCACTCGTCTTGCACAACTGAAACTTTGTGTCCTTTGAGCAATAACCGATGAGGCTATGTCTGGTAGAGAATTTGTTTTTTTTTTTTTTTTTTTTTTTTTTTTTTTAACCCTTGTGTTTTCTTTTCTACTGTTAAAAATAAAATGTTTTTTTCAATTTTTCTACACTTTTGAAACTTCTTTAATAAACAAGTGTGGTTATTCTTAGATTATTAAAGGCAGCTGTAGAGAGACTGAAGGGGGAAAGAAAGAGACTTGGTCTGCCTTTAGGCAGGGCAATGTTTATTCACAGCGAGGGGGCACTTTTACCACCCATGTGTGCGGATGGCCAAAATGCCTACAGAAAGCGGAATGTGGCCCCTTAAAGGACAAATGTGATTTCCACAGTCCACAAGGGGAGCTGGGAAGTGTAGTCTTTCACCAGGAAGCTACCAGTTATTATATTAATAAAGGAATGGTAAGAAGTGTCAGGGAAATTCCCAGGCTGAAAAAGCCCCACCACAAAGAACATGGATAAGAGTCTAAGTGGCCATGACGGGGTGTCTCGGGAGACCTACCTGCGGAGTCATAGCCCCGGTACTCCAGCCGCTGCAGACCCTTGATTAAGGTTTCGAAAATCTCTTTCCTCGTTTTGGGAACTCTGTAATTCATATATGCAAAGATTCCTGTCCAAAGAGAAAACAAAATGTCACCTTAAGAAAATACCAATGTAGCCAGGTGGCGGTGGCGCACACCTTTAATCCCAGTACTCTGGAGGCAGAACCAGGAGGAAATCTGTGAGTTCAAGGCCAGCCTAGACCAGGACAGGCACCAGGACTGTCTCAAATAAATAAATAAATAAACAAGTGTTGCTGAGTTTTCCTGCCTGGCCCATGGTCAGGCTAAATCTCTTTCACCTGCCAGTCCCACAGGCGCTCAGACCTAACCAAGTAAACACAGAGACTTATACTGCTTACAAACTGTATGGCCGTGGCAGGTTTCTTGCTAACTGTTCTTATATCTTATATCAATCCATTTCTATAAATCTATGCCTTGCCACATGGCTCGTGGCTTACTGGCATCTTTACAAGCTGCTTGTCCTGGCGGTGGCTGGCAGATACTCCCTTTGCCTTCCTGTTCTTTTTATTCTCTCTGTTAGTCCCGCCTATACTTCCTGCCTAGCCACTGGCCAATCAGTGTTTTATTAGCAACACATTTGCCATGCAGAACATCCCACAGCAAACAAGTAAACAAACAAACAAACAAACAAATAAATAAATAAAAAAATGCCAGTGTCCTGTTTAGGAGAGGAAAACAACAACAACAACAACAACAAAAACCAACCAAACAAACAAAAAACACCACCAGACAAAGGAGGCATCTCAGCCCCTAGGCTGCTTGCAGAGGAAAGCAGGAAGAATGGCTGTCCCTCCTGTCCTCTGGAAGAGTAGTATTCTGTCAGCCCTTCTCTCCACGGCAAAAGCTCACATGAGCCCTGTGTCATGACCCATGACCTCAAGGTTCTACTGCAGAGAATTTCTCTGCCAGCCACTGGCAGACCCGAGGAACTAATGGACTGACCCAGAGTAGTAAAACAAAGCAATTTATTTAAGACCTTGCAAAGCTGGGCACTACCAACAGAGATTAGAAAGACAAAGTGGAGGGTGTGCAAAGAACAGTTTTTACTGCCCTGATGGCAGGTCCTTCCTCCCCTTTCCTCACTGGCTGAGAACTCAGGAGGGTACAAGCTTACACGCCATCTATCTGTTTCTCAGTAAAGACCATACATGGGTCTATCTCTCAGCCCAATCTGATGGATATCTTTTCAGTTAATATCCCCTCTTCCCAAATGACTCAGCTTGTGTCAAATTGACAAACAAAAACAAACAAGACAAAACAAAACAAAACCTAGCCAGCACAGCTTGTTTCTTTTCCTTTCCTTCTGTATCATGCTCGGGGTTGGACTGAGGGTGTCTTCCTGCATGCAGGCCAAGCACTCTGCTAACTGAGCTGTATATCCTCAGCTCTTGCTCCAAGGATAAATGTAAAAACAGCCAGAATAGATCCATCTCTTGGGAAAGCCTTGTTAAGGTAGGCTAGCAAGCCAAGATGACTCAGTTTGGCTTTATTTACTTATTTTTACTTTTTTTTTTTCCATAGTGGAAAGATGAAGATCTCTGCTTTAGGTGTTTTATAAGGATCAAAGTTTGGTCCCCAAGCAGCAAACAACCATCTGCAACTCCAGCTAGCTCCAGGGATATCTGATGCCCTCTTCTGGTCTCCAAGGGCAACTGCACTCATATGCATATACACACACAGGCACAGGCACACACACATACACATAATTCTTAAAAACATGCATAGTGTGCTTTCTGTGAAGTTTCATATGTTTTTCTTTTTAAAATAGCCAAGGGCAATTTTGACATGAAGCTTCAGGTCAGGGGAGAGAGAGGAGCTGAGGATAAGGGCTATGTGTGCAATATGGGTCCTTCCCTAGCAGCTCACGCTTTCTGCCCCACACTTCAAACCGAAACACATCTGGCTCTTGGGTGTATTTTTATAACATTCCTTATTTTTTAAAGATAGTTTTCTTTCAATGTCAAAATGAAAATTTTTGAATCTTCTTGAGATACAAATGTACTAAATTTATCACTTAAAAAGTACATTTCCAAGGTTTTTAGTCTAACTCAGTTTGTACAACCACTGCCACAATCTATGTCTAGGTGAGCCTTTGCTCACATTAGTTTTTGAGTGAACAATGAGAAAGTTCCCTGGGTTGCATGGCCAAAATTCCAGTCAATAAATGGACATATAATTATCTGGGACAGTCACAGAAGATGAAGCCACTCAATACAGTAGTCTTCCCTTATCTGAAATTTTGATTTCCGAGGTTTTGGCCTTGGCCTGAAAGTAGTAACTAGAAAATTTTGATAAATAAATAATTCATAAGTTTGAAACTGCACACCATTCTAACATGAGGAAATAGGCTCCCAGTTAGCATGTGAACTAATCCGCTTATTCAGAGTAGCCACGCTGTATACATGACCCACACACTGTCTGCATTACCAGAATGAGTATCAGAGAATCTCAGTACCAGATGCTAGCAAAGCATCACAGGATCAGGTGATGACTGAAGTCCCACAGCATCACATTTGTGTTTAAGTAATGTTTGTTTTATTTAAAAACAGCCCCAAGTTCAAGAGTAGTGATAGCAAGAAATGACAGCCCAGAAGGTGCTCTTACATCCTTCCTTTTAAGTGAAAAGATAAGTTATTGATTGAATAAGAGCAGGAAAATTGGGGCTGGAGAGATGGCTTAGAGGTTAAGAGCACTGGCTGGCTGTTCTTCCAGAGGTCCTGAGTTCAATTCCCAGCAACCACGTGGTGGCTCACAACCATCTATAATGAGATCTGGTGCCCTCTTCTGGTGTGCAAGCATACACACAGAACACTGTATACATAACAAATAAAATCTTTTAAAAAAGGAGAGAGAGAGAAGGAAAATCATATGCTGGGGTTGCTCAGATCACCAATAAAAAGGAATATTCTACCTGGGAAACTGTGAAAGAAAAAGAAATGTGTGTCTCCTCTGTTGTCATCCCTCAAACTTCACATTTACGACCACAGACCACTGTAAAGACTTTGTTGATGGACAAGACACAGGCTGTGTGTGTGTGTGTGTGTGTGTGTGTGTGTGTGCATGAGTGTACATGCTGGAGTGAGAGCATGCAGAAGCTAGAGCAAGACACTAAGTTATTTCCCTCTATTGCTCTCTACTTCAATTGCACTGAGACAGAGATTCTGGAAGCTCACATTTAGGCTAGGCTGGCCAGTGAGCTCTTGGGATCCATCTGTCCCTATTCCCCAGCGGTGGGGTCACAGGCACACACAGCCATACCCAACTTTTTGTGTGGGTGCTAAAGATTCAAACTCAGCTCCTCATGCCTATTAAGCCATCTTCTCAGACCCTGGAGTCTTTTTAAACTATGTTTTTCTAGCAGCCCATGAATGTTCCAGAATCATACCTACACCCACTAAGGGGATTTGACATTCAATGCAGATAATATAAAGGACTAGAAAGGAGGCTATCACCAAGATTTGAAAATATTTTAAACAGAAGGGTGGGTTATAGGGGTGATGGTGAACACAGTCAAAATAATTGATCTACTCCAAGGAAATTGTCTTCATGAACCTAACACTGTACAATGAACATACACCGGTAATGTTTCAGATCATATGGAATGCGGTCAGGCAAGTGTTTGTATCAGTTTTGATTGATTGGTTTCTCTTCCTGTCACGGGTCCTATTTTTCCATGTGATGCTTAGTTAATATTTGGTGGAGTGCAAGATATTATGAATTTTGATATCTTGGGTCCTGAGTATTTTTACATATCTATAAATTATATATATATCTATAAATATAGTAAAGTTTTAAAAAGCTTTTAAATCTGGATTGTTTGGAGCAGGAAGCCTCCAGGTGCAGCCCTCCCATCTTCTTCCAGCCACACTCCACTTGCGAACACTCATCTAGCACGTATGCTTTTGCATGGCACTGAAGATCTGTAACGGCTTGGGGGAAGGGACACATTGGAGCCCCCTGGTGGGATATTAAAATGTCCTTGTCCTCAGGACCACCAGCTGTGTTGATAGCCAGCCAGGAGCTTGGCAGGCAGTTGAAGCACAGTTTGTGAGTTGACTGCTGTGGAGCAAGCTGCCAAAGAGGGTTTGCGAGGCCTTTGCACAAGAAACATAAATCTCCTCATTTTCATCATGAAATACCTATTCAGTGACTTTTCATTAGTGAAGCACCAACCCTCACCCTGTATACTAATCTTCCTGGCCAGTTGGGTTAGCACAGAACTGAACTGAAATGAATAAACTAGTATACATACTGCTAATTATTAATCACATCATTTTTTTTTTTAAAGATCATAAAGTAGAAGAAAGCTACTTTCCCAGGAATTTCTCTTATCAGAATTGCCTCTTGGAATCCACTATCCTATCTGTAAAATAAAGTGACGATGAAAATGCAATTTTAAACAGAGAAGATCAGTTTGCATTTAATTTCATGCAACCTCTTCAGAAGGCATTTGGTAGTCGTCTGAAACGAAAAGTGAACACGTGTCATGATAAGAGCTATTTCGGTTCTAGAAACACACCCAGCAGACACCTTCGCAGAAGTGCGTGTGTGCTCATGAAAGGTGAGCAGCTCAGGCTTGTTTGTGACCTCCACAGACTGGAGACAGCCTGGTGCTTGGCTGGACCCCGGTAAAGACCGCTGCAGGTGCACAGAGCAAGCAGGCGCAGCCAGGCAGAGCCTCCACAGGGAGCACAATGGGGCCAGGCACTCTTTCAGAGAGCAGTCAAATCTCCATGATGTAGGAAAGGAAAAAAGCATCTTGTGGAACATGAACAAATCATGCAGGGTGTGATGGAAAGCCATGTAGGAAGATTTTCCCTCAGTGTCTGTAAGAGAATGGGTTCAGGATGTCCTGGGGATACCAAAATTCAAGTGTTCAAGTCTCTGTTAGATAAAAGGGTAGAATTACACACAATCTACCCACACACGCCCTCCCTATACTCTCCGTTCCTTCCCTCTCTCCCATCCATCTCCCAGGGCTTCAAATATACTAGGCAAGCACTTCACCATTGAGCTAGTCTTAACCTTAGAAAAGATCTAATAAGAAAATCTCAGCTGGGAAATGGTGGCACACGCCTTTAATCCCAGCCCTTGGGAGGCAGAAGCAGGCAGATCTCTATGAGTTCGAGACCAGCCTGGTCTACAGAGTAAATTCCAGGACAGCATGCTTGTGTCGTGGCACTCATGTGGAGGTTGGGTCTTTCCTCCCACCATGTGAGCACCAAGGATTCAACTCAGGTCATCAGACTTGGTGGATAGCACCTTTACCAGCTGAACCATCTTGCTGGCTTTGGAGATTTTTTTCTTTCTTTCTTTTTTTGGTTTTTCAAGACAGGGCTTCCAGGTCATGATCACCTGGAAGAACAGTAGCCCTAAGAGGGTAGAAAGGACCTGAACACAACTCTCCAACAGATCCATTAAAAAAAAAAAAAAAAAAAAACGGGCTTAGGGTCACAACATCCTCTCCCTCCCATTTACTGGCCACGTGACAGCAAGAAACACAGAAGGTGGGGGCTGAAGTCCATAACCAAGGCCAAATGCCCGTCTCTCATCCCATTGCTGATCACATCCCTGCCCTGTGCATTTTGTGTGGCCTAGACAAGTCACTGAACTCTGGAAATTTGATTTTATCAGTGAAGCAGGGGTGATAGCAGCATCTACTTAGCAGGGTAATTATAACAGTTCAGAACGTCTTTGTAAAGCCCTCAGAACACTGTCACATAACAAGTGTTCATGTGAATAAAATGAGGCAAGGAACTTCCCACCCCAAGGCTGCCGTCAGTGCAAATGCCGCACATTCCTACAGCACATGGTCAGTAGTCCTCAAGAAGTGACTGTCACGTAAAGCCTGGGTGTGGGGGAAGACTACCACTATTTTTTCTTGACCCCCTGTCTGGGAAAAAGACGGTTCAGCCAAATGTGCGATCCGGCTGTGATTTGAGCCAAGTTTAGTCCAATCCATAAACATACCTTCATCCCTTGGGCCTTATCATTGTCATGGTTCAGTGAGATGTAGGGAAGAGCCTTACAGAGTAGGGTGAAGGAGGTTATAGAGGTATAGGGGTCCCCAGAACTGTGATTCATAGGCGGAGGGACTAAGGGCTGAGCGTGGGGACATGCTTCGTACTAGCCTGGGGGGAGCCATCTCCAAGGGCTGGCTCTTCACAAAAGTGGCTTCTGTTCACTCTGCATCAGCTGGCAGGGTCCCCATGAGGTTTGCTGAGTTCTCTAGTTCCCACCTTAGGGGTCCGAGAACTATTTGTTTCACATACTTGCTTCCTCACCCTTTTGTTTGACTCCCAGCTAGATACAGTCTTTCATATTCTACTACATACAACCACACCTACATTAGCGTCCTCACCACATAAACCTATGTTAGGTGCACAATAAACAGTTGTTGAATGGATGAATGCATGAATAAATAAATGGATGGAGATAACCAAAGGTAAGTGGCCTTGGAACTAGGCCAAGACAGCTACACTCAGCCAGGCAAAGGTAGATCTGTTTATTAGAAATCATCTCCCCTCTGCACAGGCTTGTGAGATCACTCAGAGACTCAGTCTCCACAGAAGTCATACAAACAGAGGCCCCTAAAGTTCAGAGCTCAGCCTCCAAGTGACAGATAATGACAATGACCAGTTCAGGGAAGTAACTTCCTCTGGGTACCCAGCCAGCTCTGAACACTTAGAATTTATCAGCAATCCCTTGAGTGGTGGGGGAGGGGAAGGACTGGTAGATGGGAATCTAGAGGATAAAGAGGGCAGGCTGGGATTCCCCTGATCCTGTTGGTAGTCCATCTCTGTACATTGGTTTCCCAATGAGAACACTGTTCTCACCCTGAGTGAGGGCGAGCAACTCCACCCAGAGGCCCAGCCTGAACCCTCACAGAGAAGAGCCCTGCACCATGGGAGCCACATCACCATCCACCCAGGCTGGGGTACCCAATGTTGAGCCTCCTGCTGACTACCACCGTTCTCAGAATCAAAAAGGCCAGGAGTCTAATAGAAAGGAAATAACTGTCTAAGCAGGAGAGCAGGGTCAAGTTGGTTGTTTTGTTTGTTCTCTATCTCAAGGAAATGCTCATGAAATTCTTCTGTGTTTGTGTTGGGGAAGTTGAGGCAGGTTTACTTTCTTGAGCAAGGCCCACAGGTGTGGTGAAGTCACTGAGCCAAGGGTATGAGACTATGCCTTCTCCGACTGGCCCTCACTCTTGTAGACTGGGTTAGACCAATTAATTGATGTTCAAATAACAATTCTTGCTGCCTCCTTAAAAGGGGGAGAGTAAAAGTGGACACACCATGTAATATGTGGTCCCACTATCGAGTTCCTACAGAATGGTGATTCTGAAGTCCTGGCCATGGACACTGAATGGACCCAACACTTGCTGCTCTAGCAGAGGATGGAGTTCAGTTCCCAGCACCCACATCAGGCAGCTTTCAATGGCCTGTAACTCTAGCTTAGGGATCTGGTGTCCTCTAGCCTTCAACAAGCACTCACGCGCATGTATACACACACACACACACACACACACACACACACACACACACTTGTAATTCTAGCACTTGGGAGGCACAGAGGCAGGAGGATTAGAAGTTCAAGGTCAACAGGGTAGTGGTGGCGCATGCCTTGAATCCCAGCACTCAAGAGGCAGGCAGATCTCTGTGAGTTTGAGGCCAGCCTAGTCTACAGAGGGAGTTCCAGGACAGCCAGGGCTACAAAGAGAAACTCTTCTTGAAAAAACAAAAACAAACAAGATTCAAGGTCTTCTTTAATTTTATAGCAAGTTGAGGTCAGCCTGGGCTACATGAGACTGGTTTTGGTGTTTTGGTTTTGTTTTGTTTTAAGTGCTGTTTACTAATGCCATGACACACAACTTGCTAATTTTTCTGGATCTGGGAAAACCTAGGTAAGGAAGACTAACCCATGGAGGAGCACAAGATAGGAAGGCCCAGACAAGGGGACAGCCAGCATGGAGGGAATCCTGCTCAGTGAACAATGGCTGAATTCAAATGGTTAAGGGTGCGTACGGCTCTTCTAAAGGACTCAAGCTCAGGTCCCAAATGAGTGCCAACATCACTACTAGAGGTGTGTGTAGGTGTGCTGAGATTGCCCCGCTGGCTTCCAGGAAGCAGCTGGGTGCTGTGTTTCCCAATTACTCACTCAGGGACTTCCCATGACCCTCACCTGAAACTAGCTGTGGCGGAAGAATGTGTACCATAAAAACCAACAAACTAGGGGCTGAAGAGATGGCTCAGTGGGTAAGAGTGAGTACTGCCTGAAGCTCTGGCTCCAGAGAACTGGATACTCTCTTTTAGCCTCTGTGGGCATCTGCACCCATATGAACACACATATACATAATTAATTTTTTAATGGCAAACCAGAAAGCAATATATACCATCACATCACTGGGTCTCTGTTTTGCCCATTTTCACCAACAAGGCTTGGAGTGAGATTGAGCCAAGCAACTGACCCCCAAGTCTGTCTAGGTCCTCATCAACTCCAGTTCTCAGAAGACATTGCTTCCTTCTGAAGAATCCAGCTACGAACTGAAATGTCACGAGAAAGAAATGAGTGCCATAGCTGATTCGATTTTTGAATGTCGGAAGAAGTCCTCTAATCCCCCTGGATGGACACTACCTAAGCTATTGACACAGAAGATCTGCATGGCAGCTGGGTGCAGTCCTCACACACCGGACGGTTCTCCCCAAGAGCTGCTATATACAAGCAGATACACTTTGTGTGCTTGGATGCACACATGAGTGCAATTCTGGACAAATCTGGGAAAATAAAACCCATGGCTGCTTCTCTTAGGGACATGAGGAACAGGAAGAATGTGTTCCAAGTGGAGGGCAAGAGGTTCTGTGAATGCTTCATTATATGGCACAGCAGCTAACTTTTAAATAAATGAGGAGATCTGTTTGGTCCAACCAGCACATGTAGCACAATGCCCATGAAGCTGGTGGGGGGAAGGGGTGTGGAGGGGGAGGGTGGGTAGTATTTGAATGCTCCTTCACTCAGTCTGAGAGTGCTGGGACCAGGGTGCTTGGGTGTATAGGATTTTAGGGACCTGTTTATGGACCTCTGAATTAGGCCCTCAAGGGTAAAAGACTTGAGCATCCAAGATTCCAAGCGTTCAAACAGTTTTGGAGATGGTACCTGGAAGAGACTATCTACAGCAAGATAAATAATTGCCCTGGAAGGTATCAGTCCCTAATCCCCAGAATCTGTAGAGGTTGCTTTATATGAGGAAAGTCTACACAGATGAGAGCAAAAGAATCTCAGACTGCCTCAGATCATTCGAGAGGCCCCCCAAAGAATCACAAGTCCTTTTAAGAGGGAGGCAAAGGGAGACTGGCCATGGAAAAGGAGGCGGTCACGTGGTCACGAGACATAGAATGCTGTGTCCATAGCCTGGCATGCCTTCGAACCCCTCTGTCTACAGCGCTCACATTTGAGTCTGCAGGCACCATCACTGGCCTCTCATTCCTCTTGTCAGTTAGTTCTCTGTTCCTCTACGCTGTGCTGGTGTTCCAAACTGCTAGGAGTCAACAGGTAACTCTACGATGTCTCAGTGAGTGAGACATCCAGGAGGCAGTTCGTGCCCATCACCTAAGAGACCACCAGAGTGCCATTCAGAAATATGAACCCAGGGTTGCTCATCTTTGAATATTTTTTTTCAAGAGAACACACACACACACACACACACACACACACACACACACACAAACAAACAAACATAAACACTTTTATGAGCTCTCTTAATTTTGTAATCTGGTAATTAATTTTTAAAAAATGTTTAAACCCTGTGTGTTGAACAAAAAGCTGTCTGTCTGCCTGGTTCAGTCTGGCACTACCAGGGTGTAGCCTGTGTCTGCGGTACCAACTGGCAGTATTTGCCAGCTGGATTATCCTGTTGTGGCCATGAACTGGACTACAGCAAGATGGCCATTTTCTTCACCTGTCCCTTCTTAGAAGTGGGTGGCACAGCCACATGACCTTTAGAACCCCAGAGCCTAGAAAACACAGAACCTCTCCACAGGCAATCATTCATGGGGATTGCATGAAGAATAAAAGAACAGGAGGGGGATTGCAAGGGAGGGGGGGTAAAGAATACAATAACCTTTCTATTGGCAGAAAGTCAACAGGATGCAAGCAACTCTCTGATGTCAATAAAACTGCTCGTGGGTACCTGTGGTGGTTAGGTTTAAGAGTGAATCTTTCTAGAATCCCCTGGGAAGGGAGTCTCGATGAAGGTCTGTCTAGATTAAGTTGGCCTGTGGGCATGCTTGTAGTAGATTTTTTTACTTGGGTTAGTTTAGGCGGGAAGACTCACTCAGAATGTAGGTGGGACCATTTCATGGGCTGGGTGCTGGGCTGAATGAAAAGGAGGCAGAGAACTAAGGGCTACATGCATTCATTCCTGCCCTCTGCTCATGACTGTGGATTTCATCTGTCTAGCGGCCTCCTACTCCTGCAACCTGGATCCCCCCCCCCCACACACACACACACTATGATGGACTGTAACTTGGAATAAGCACCTTTCTCCCTTAAGTTGCTTCTGTCGGGATATTTTCTCAGAGCGCTAAGAAAGCAAGCTAAGATGGTCTTTAAGGGACAGTTCAGCTAAATTCTCAACACGCTGAAGGTTTTTGAGTGGAGGGTGGTACCCTGTTGGGCCCCAGCTTTCTGTGGGTGGAGACATCATCAGAGCATGGTCATCAGCCGGCTGATAAGGACAGGCCTTTGTTCTTGACCCCTGAAACCTGAGGCTGCTTTGGATGAAACGAACAGGCGTGGCCCAGGGAAGTGAAATGACCTGAAAGTTCTTGTTCAGACAGACCTCACTGGGTCTCAGTTTCCCCAAATGGAGAGGGAAACTGGTCCAATATTTGTTGTATCCTTATGCCAAAAGCATGATCATTACCATTTTCCTGTAAAATTCACCAAATTACAAGAGAACACAGCCATAGAAGGAAAACCATTATCCTGTGACGAACACGTACAGACCACACAATCCGAGAGAACCCAGACCGATGTGTTCAAGTCTAGGCTCCTGTGCTGCGAGCTCTGGACCTGGGACAAAGGGTGCCTGGGAAGTGACAGAGTACTAAAAACACAGAACGCTTTAATCCTTAGTCAGGATGTTACAGGATCCCTGGCTCAAGGCAGGGGGCTGGGGTAAGCATCAGTAAGAACCAAAAGAAAAAACCCCTAAAGTTTGAGGAGGCCTACGAGCCTAGGGCATCTGAAGTTCTGAACAGAAGCTCAGCGGAGCCAAGAATTCTCCTCAGTCCTAGACGTCCTCTGGTGACTCCAGGATGCTTCTACTCAGTCACAAGTCAATACCAAAGTCTAGAAAGGATACAGGTTGGTTATAACCCCAAACTTGATCTCTTCCAAAGAGTTGGGGAAGACAACTTTCCTCCTTGGAAAGACACTAGAGAGAGACGGATGCTAGGAGAAAGCAGGGTGGAAGGCTCAGGCGGCTGGTGGTGGGGACGGAGGGCCATCTGAGGACCAGCACGGAAAGCCAAAGAGTTCAAATAGTTGGAGGTTCTCGCATTAGTCTGGAGACCTGCAAGGGCTCGAACCTAGGGAGCTTTGAATTTGACAGAATTTCCGTCTTTGTTGTTTTTCTGGGTCCAGAAACGCCGGAGGCAACCTTACATTCCCAAGGATACCTGGGAGTCCTAAGATTCTGTCTGCTGGGCCAGGAATTTAAACCGACCCCAGCTCTCTCTGGATCAGGCTGTGTCTCAAAGCCTTCTGCCCGCTCCCTGGTCAGTGGTTGCTTTTCCCTGATCTCCTGGCTCATGAAACAAGGCCTGTACAGACCTTGGCTTTGGACTCACCCCCTGGCACACCCCACCTCGCAAGCCCTCAGCAAAGTCAGAGAGGCGCCTTTCATGGCTTCAAAAGTTCCACCAGGTTCTCCAGCCGCAGGGGGCTGGAGTGGGTAACTGAATCCTACTCAAGGAGGAAAAAAAAAAAGCACAGTGACCTTTTGTCCCAGAAGTTCCCGGCTTTCCCCGGCCAGACAGCCAGCGGAGGCGGCCCAGCCAGCTAGGAGGGTAAGGAATTGCAGATGTGCGCCTAGGGCGGCCGCCCTCCCTTCTGCTCCCAAAGCCCCGCGGACACCTCGGCGTCGGCGTCGCCCGGGGCTGCGCCGCTATCCGGTCCTGGGCTCCCGCTCTTAGCTTCGGGCCAAGGCTCCGGGGAGTCACTGTCTCCCGCGTCTCCCAGGGCCCTTCACCACAGGACCCACCCTTCTAGGGACAGGAGGAGGTTCGTTTTGGGTCGCCAGAAAGACGCGCAAACCCTCCCGACAGCACCCGGAGCTGCTCCGGTCGCCCCAGGGCGGACTGCTGACACCGCACAGGTGAGGTCGCCTGTCCTCGGTGGGCGCGGCGGACTGGGACTCGGGACCTCCACTCCGCGCCTAAGATGCTTAAGCTTGCTCGTGGCGGCCTTTGTGGGCCAAGGGAAGGAAGAGCCCTCCCGATACATGGGGTGGAGATACCTCAGCGTTGCGGAGATCGAAGCCGGGGACCCGCCCCGTTGCCTCTACTCTGTGCTGTCCCGACTTGGGTCTTCTCACACCGAGTTTAGACGTCCCCCTCCCCAAGCCCCCCATGTCCCCGAGACGTCACCCCGGGGCCGGGGAAGGCAGGCCTGGCTAATGAAAGCCCCACGATCGCCGCCCCCAGCAGGTTCCCTGCACCTGGCTCTCTGGCCTAGGCTCTGAAAGGTTGTGAGGGAAACGGCCCTGCACTCACCGCACATGGTGGCTGCCGATCGCTCCAGACACTAAGACGACTCTCTGTGCCTCGCACTCCCAGGCTCGGGCTCCCGCCGCTCGGCCTCCTGCCCTTATAGCCAGCCACTACGCTCTGAGTGGGGTGGGGCTGGGGCGGGGCCTCATGCCGCCTGCTTGCCCCTCATTGGTGGTCCCTGGTTGTCGTGACAACGGCGGGGGGCCCCCAAGACTCAAGGAAAGAAGTGAGGGGCGGCTCCCAAGCGCCAGTCCCTACTGTAAGGGGAAGGAGGAAGGGCAATCGGCGGCAAACACCTTGAGTTCAGACTTTAAGTCAGACATATTAGACGAGAAACCTTAGCCAGGGGGACCGATCGCTCTGTGCCTCAGTTTCCTCATTTGTAAACTATGATAACAATAGAACGTACCTCTCAGTTCCTCCTGAGGTTAAAGACAGGCCGGGTATGCACAGAGCGCAAACACACACACACACACACACACACACACACACACACACACACACAAAACCACACACTGGGCTCTTGTTCTTGGAATGTGCCCCTCAGTGCCAAACTCCTTTTAGATTAAGAAAAAGTAGTACACACTAGGCTTGTGAATTTGTTCATTCACACACACACACACACACACACACACACACACACACACACACACACGGCTCTTCTTCATGTAATGTGATCCTCAGTGCCAAACTCCTCTCAGATTAAGAAAAAGTAGTACACACTAGGCTTGTGAACTTGTTCCTATCCTGCCAGGCAGCGAACTGGGCTTGGCTGAGAAAGGAGAAAACTGAAGCTCTTTGGAGAGATAGGATTTTGACCAAGATGTGGCAGAACTCAAACCTGGGATCTCCTGGGATGGGGATTCCCCAGGTCCAAAGGAAAGCTGGGTCGCCCCGGAAACCGCCCCTAATGGAGATGCGCTGGCAGACTCATCTGGCGAGCCTTGAGCCTGCGTCTGCATCGGAGCCAGGGGCTCCACCGCCCATGTGACCTGGAGCCTCAGTTCGACCCTGAGGATGAGTCACGAGGCTGGCTTTACCTCGCCCTACTTCCCGGCTGTCTCCTCCTTCTCCCCACTGCTCTCCAAGCCCCTCATCTCCTGAGGAAGGTCACGAGAATTGGCCCAATATTTGCTCATTTTGAAGCCATCTGGTGCGTGTATGGTTTAACTTAAAACAAAAAAATCAAGAAATCTAAATCGTTGGTATTCCCCAATCATGAGTTTTTAAAAGAAGAGGAAAAACTAGCTTAAATCTTGTGTGGGGCGTTTTCCGTAACTTGGCAGCCCCTGGGGTGGAGGCGTGTGTTGTACCCATTGAGGAGATGGCAGTGACGGAGGAGAAGGTTTGACTGAATCAGCGGATGGGAAAGTGCAAAGCTGACTGGAGAGCTGCCAGCGTTGCTCCTTGCCCTCTGCTACACGGGATGACATTCATTCATTAATTCATCCATTCATCATTCATTCCCAAGCCTGCACTTTACGCCTATGTGGCTGATAGGGACTTGATGAATGAGGACAGATGCAGCCTCCTGGCTCTTACAGAGTGGTGGGTGGGGCAGAAACTAAGCTAGGGGTCCCATAGGACACTGGACATCTCTGTAGAGAAGGGCCTGGGCCAGGCAGAACTCAATGGACTAGAGAAGGGGGCAAGAAGCAGACACCAAGCAGGCACTGTCTGCTGGCACCAAGACACCAGGATCCCTGTGTCCCAGCACAGTTCAGACCTGTCCTCCACCGTTTTTGTGACTTTGTATCTCCATGTGAAGAGCGGCATGGGCGAATGCTATGACCCTGTGAAGTCATCTGTACCAGCTGTCTGCCTAGCAAGCCCTCTGCTTTGGGGACCAGCATCCCTGGGAGCCCTTTGAGAGAGTGATGTCCTGGGTCTGATATACAGCCGGCTGGAGTCACCTGGCTCTAGGATTGGTTCAGAGGTTACGCTGAGGGTTTGATAACCTGCTTTTTCCAACGTAGAGGAAATGAGTCGAAATTGGTGAATCTATATGGAGGATTGTTTGGGGTTGCCAGGGACTTTGTCAGCACGTTTGGGATGGGATACAGAGAGGCTGTCTCAGAGTGGAGTGAGCCAGAGTAAATTGGACCCCTGGGTGGAGAAAGCTACACATTTTCAGAGGCCCTGGCTTTAGCTGGGATCTGTTCACTTTTCTGTATTGCAGTTCCCAAAGCAAGTGCTGTGAATATAATTCTCAATGCAATAAAGTTCAGAGGTGAGATCTCTGAAAGTTGATTAGGCCACGAGGGCTGCACCTTTACCAACAGATTAATGCTAATTAGAGGAGTACATAAAACTTTTGAGTATGCTTTTTCACATTCTCTTGATCTAAGGTGTCTTCCTGTGAGATAATAATATAGCAGGAAGATCCATGCCAGACACCACGCCTCAGTTATGGACTTCCTCGTCTCCAGAACCACGAGCCCATAAAGGTTCATTGTTTATAAATCACCCAGCCTATGGTTGTTCCTTGATAGCAAACTCAATAAATTTCTATCTTTCCTTGACACACATTGAAGTCACTTCTGTTGTTTGTGGCCAAGTACTTCCCTGGCTCCTTCAACTTGCAAGTACTCGGATCTGAGGTTCAGTGGAATGGGCAGGTAGGCAGCTGGTGGCCCCCGTCCCTTAGGTCCTGGTTGGAGGCAGCTTCCTTTCTTATCCTCACCTTAGTCAGGGACCTCCTCTAATGTAGTCTAGGAACCCCAAAGAGCCAAACCACAGAAGAGGATTTAGACGAGGGAGCTGAGGTATGGACCTTTTCAGAGTGGGGAAGCAGTGGAACAAACTTCTGGGCCTCTCTCAGCATCGTCCATTCCTAACTTTAGAGGGGGTGAGCCCTCATAGCTACAGCCAGAACCCTGTCTGTCTGTTCAGAGCAGGCTGCTGTGTCTGGCCCCAGTGGACCCCAAATGCTCAGTACTAAGATGATATCTCTAGGGGACTCTGGCCCCACTTTCCAGGGACACTTTGACACTTGACCACTGGCCAAGAAGTGGGACCATGTGTTGGTGCTGTGGAACAACCTTTTTGTAGACTGTGAATATGTATGACTCTCATTGACTAATAAAGAGCTGCCTGGCCAATAGCTAGGCAGGAAAAGGTTAGGCGGGACTTGCAGATAAAAGGAGAGCATGGGGTAGAAGAGGGTGGGGTTGCCAGCGAGACATGGGGAGAAGCAAGATGAACATGCCATGCTGAAAAAAGGTATGGCCACATGGTAGAGCATAGATAAGAAATATGGGTTAAGCCGGGCGGTGGTGGCTCATGCCTTTAATCCCAGCACTCGGGAGGCAGAGGCAGGCGGATCTCTGTGAGTTCGAGGCCAGCCTGGTCTCCAAAGCGAGTTCCAGGAAAGGCGCAAAGCTACACAGAGAAACCCTGTCT
>CABHPQ010172715.1:31221-51066 GCA_902168405.1 Peromyscus aztecus | reverse complement strand
GAGAGAGAGAGAGAGAGAGAGAGAGAGAGAGAGAGAGAGAGAGAGAGAGAGAGAGACAGACACAGAGACAGACACACACACCCAGGTTCCCACGTTTGCTTAAGTCATCTCACCAGCATTTCCTATTCGACCGACTTACCTTTCTTTCTCAGTGGCAGGATTTTTCTAAAAAGGTATCCCATTTCAACTTTGGACTATTCTCTTAGAGAAAGTAAGTGGTTTTCTAAAATCACATTATAACTTCTAAGTTGAACCTGTAAGAGGCCATTTGTGGGGGAAATGAAACAAAACAAAGCCCATTCTTTTCCATTTGGCACCCTTGGGTTATTTGAAGACATCAAATGCATTCTCTCATAGTCGTCCCAAAGAAGTCTTAAATGCTCAAACTACATGTCCCTTCAACATGATTTAGTTGTCCCCAATGTCCTAGGTGAGATTGCCATGTGGACCTGACAACTACTCAAGATTTTGTTTTGTTTTGTTTTAATAAAGAGAACAGAGAAAAAGATATATAGTGTTAGGGTGTCTTTCTTCGAATGTTTGACTTTTGGTAAGATATTCTAGGTAGTTCCCAAAGGTTTTATGGGTTTACACAAATTCTTTTAGCCTTTCAGTGGTCATAATAATCTTTAGTGTTGTTGAACCCTGTGGGACTTAGCATCCCCTTAGAAGCAATAATTTGTAATGTTTTCTTTACTGTTATGAAAATATTATTCACTATGCTGAAATGAAATTTAAAGATTAACACAGCCTACATAATTAAAATTTCTACATGGTGTTCCAGCCTCATAAACTGTTTCAATACACAACATCAAGCATAACTGCCTGGGAAGACTGGAGAAGTTAGATGCTTCTGCATTTACACATACAAATTGCTGGATAAGTGTTGTAATCACAAAATGAGCATTGATCCAGGCATTTTGCATTTAGAGCTCAGATAACATGCTGTATCTACAGTTATTTGTGCTTTGATGAAAAGTCCCACAAAACAGTCTTGTTGGATGTAAGTATTACTCCATACTCAGCAATTTTTTAGTATGTTAAGAGCATGCAAAGTTGACAGATGACTTTATGTTGATGTATTTATTTTTAAATGTAAATTCTGTCCCCAGCAATTTATGAACAGGTTTGTCCCTTATTCAAGAGTCATTCATGAAGGCTGCTTGCACAAGTACAGAACGATTCTGTACATAGCAGACTTTCTTCCCTGGCTTTTGAAGTATCTGTGTGGTAGATAATGTCAGATTTCCTGTAGTCACTCATACAAGTACCTAGATGTTTTCCTCGCCTAGTCCCATGATTTCTCCGAGAGTTGATTCACAGAGGTAGCATATAAGGAAGTATCAGTTCATTGCCAGTGCATAGTTCTGAAGACCTATGTTGATGGTCACTTTAACTTAACTAAGACAGAGAAATTTTTTTTTTTTTTTTTTTTTTGGTAAAGTGTTATTGCTAAAATCTGCTGTTGTTAGCTAGCCTATAACCTATGAGACTAGGTGATGCATTATGTTTTGGGAATGGCTGGTATATCAGGGAGATATAGTAGATCAGTATGATTTTCTTTTTTTTTTTGAGAAAGGGTTTCTTTGTATAACCCTGGCTTGTCCTGTAACTAACTCTATTGACCAGGCTGGCCTTGAACTCAGAGATCCACCTACCTCTGCCATGTGCCACCACTGCCCAGCTCCAGTATGATTATCTTTAAAAAGGATTAACAATATCTTTTTTTTGTTTGTTTTAAACAGCCTTTTAGGTGTCCCTATTGCATATGATAACATCAGAGTTGTGGGTGAACTGGGAGATATTTATGATGATCAAGGACACATTCATCTTAACATTGAAGCAGATTTTGTTATTTTCTGCCCTGAACCAGGGCAGAAGTTAATGGTATGTACATCATTTTTTCTTACTTTCTTGATATAATTTTCTGTGTATGTGCCCCACCCTGACCTATCACCTTTCCTACTCCCTAGTAATCACTATTCTACTTCCAGGTTGCTTTTTAAAATGAATTTTAGTTTCCAGTGGAAGAGAATCTGTACTTGTCTTTTGATATCTGGTTTATTTCTCTTAACATGATGCACTCCACTGCCTTCATTGCTGCAAATCGCAGGACGTCTTTTTCTGTGGTGTGGGACCAGCCCCACCTTTTACAGAGTTCCTACGAGGAGGAGAGAGGAATAAGGAACTTGTAGATGGAGTGATGGGCCTAGCCCAGAAGAAGAAAGACAGAAACACAGGACAGCTTCCGGAGGACCTGGATCAATATCCAACAGCCCAGAACTTTATTCAAAAGGGCTTTTTATAGCAATGCCAAGGGGAGAGGCAAAAGACCTTTCCCTGCTAGGCACAGCCAAGTGTAGATCCTGCCAAACACTTGGTACCTTGGCCCGTGGCCCAATCATCCTCTTATGCAGTCCTGCTGGGTAAAGCAAGCTCAGATCTCCCCAGGAAACTTCTGTGGGCTCCAACACTATGGATATGTTTATTACACAGTATTGTGCTATGTACACAAACTAATTATTCATTCATCCTTGACAGACTTGTGGATTGATTCTGTGTCTTAGCTATTGTGAATAGTGCCGTGTAAATGTGGGTCTACAGGCATTTCTGTTCTGTGTCGATTTTATTTCTCTTGGATTGCTACAATCATATGGTAGCACTACCTTTTGTTTTTAGAAACTTACATCCTGCTTCCCATGTCAGTTAATTTACATTCACACCAGGAGCTTGTATGAGTTCTTTTCTCTCACACTTCCAGCATGTAATTTTTGTTGTTACTCACTGTTGTAGGTCGAGTATTGAGTCGTTTTCTTGTTGTTATAACAAAAGACTTGACAGAAAAAGCTTGAGGGAGGAAAGATTTTGTTTGGCTCCTACTTTACTTGGCAAGGAGGCACAGAGCACAGAAGTTTTCATCCTGCTAGGCCAAGAAACAGAGAAAGGAGTACTAGAACCTAACTTGATTTCTGCTTTTCTCCTCTTACTCTCCCTGGGCCCTGGCCCTGGGTCTGCTCCTATCCAGGGCTGTTTTTTGTAGCTTTGTTAATATTTTTTGGAAATGGTCTCACACCCAGTGGTGCCCCACAGTCTATGAGGTTAATTCTAAATCCTGTCAAGTTTTGACAGGGAAGATTAGCTATTGCAGATATCTCACTGAAATTGTGATTTGTGTTTCTCTTGCGAGCATTTCCCCCATGTGTTTATTGGCTGTCTCTGCTTCTTTTGGGGTGTGGCTCATCAACCATTTGCCTATTTTTAATTGACTTACTTTTTAGTTCTTTGTTCTTTATATTCTGGATATTGACTCTCTGTCACATGAACAGCTGGCAAACATTTCTCCTGTCATGCATGCTGTCTCTTTAGCTCCTGGCTGTTCCTTTGCTGTGCAGAAGTATTTTAATTTTATATAATCACTTCATTTACAGTTATTTTAAGTGTTTTTGCTTTTTTTTTTTTTTTTTTTTTTTTTTTTTTTTTTGGTGCTTTGGTTGTCCTGTCCAGAACAGTCATTGTCTTTGTTTCTGTCTGACAAATTTCTTCTGTTTTCTTGGGAAGTCAGAGTTTGGTATATGGCATTAAGGTATTTCTTCACCCATGTTGAGTTGTTTTTTGTGCAGTTGTTGATCCAGTTTTGCCAGAACCATTTGGAAAGGCTATTTTTGGCACCTTGGTAAAACTAGCTGGCTGCCGTGCCTGAGTTTATTTTATGGTTCTGTTTTCCATCAGACTGTGTGTCTGTTTTCATGACACTCTCATACTATAGTTTCCTGTGTTCTGAAATGTGACTAGAATATTGTTCTTTTTTATCACCTTTGTTCCTCCTTTCTAAGGATTGCTTTAGCTGTTGTTTGTCTTTTGTGTGTCTGTATGAATTAAGGATTTTGTTTTCTAATCCTGTGCAGAACATTGTTAGTTGTTCGGATATCAGACTGTAGCTTGCTTCTCGCAGTGTGGTCATTGTGACAGTATCGTGTCTTCAGATAGGAGCTCAGGGGCCTTGTTGTTGTCTTTGCTTTCAGTGAGTTTTTCTTTACATCTCCTTAGTGAAGTTTATCACTGAGTAGTTTATTTTTGTGTGGGGCTATTGTGAATAGGGTTAATTTATTTTTTTCAGCAAATTTATTATACTATATAGAAAAGCTACTGATTTTTGTGTTTCTTTTTATATGTGCTTCTTAACTGAATTCAATTGTCAGTTTTAAAATTTTGTGGAGGCTTTAGGTTTTTCTATGTATTGAATTATCCCTTGCCTACACATGGGGATAATTGAGACTTTCCTATAGGTGTGCTGCTGTGGAATTATCTTGTACACTGTAAAGATTTGCCACTTGATTTGGTTTAATAAAACACTGATTGTCTAGTAGCCAGGCAGGAAGTATAGGTAGGGCGACCAAACTAAGGATGATGGGAAGGAGAAGGATGGAGTCAGAGGAGTCACCAGCTAGATGCAGAGGGAGCAGGAGATGAATGTGCCATGCTAATAAAGGTACCTCCATGTGGGAGAGCGTAAATAAGGAATATGGGTTAACTTAAAATGTAAGAGCTGGTTAGTAATAAGCCTGAGCTATTGGGTGAGCATTTATAATTAATATAAGCTTCTGTGTGGTAATTTGGGAAGAACACGGTATTTGGAACAGGGTATTTGGAAACAGGTGGTCGGGACAGGAAATGTCTGTTCACAGTGTGCCTTCTGCTTCATTGTGGCGCCTGCGTGCTCTGGCTAGTTTCCACAGCTGTACTGAAGGAGTGCAGTGAGAATGGATAAGCTTGTATCATTTCAGGTTTAATAGGAAGTGCTGTTTCCCCTTCCAGTGTGTTGTTTCCTGTGAATTGACATGCATAGGTCTTTATTGTGTCTTTCTAACTTCTTAAGGGCTTTTTATCATGAAGGAATATTGAAAATTATCAAATGCTGTTTCTTCATCTGTTAAGATGATAATATGATTTTAATCCTTCATTCTATTTGTGTAATTATATTTGACTGGTTTGTGTATATCATATAATTCTTAAGTCCCTGTAATGAAACTGGTTAACTTGACCAGGTTACATGAGTTTTTGATAACACTCTTACCTTCAATTACAGTTTTTCTAAGGGATTTTTCAGTCTGTGTTTCCCAGGAAACTGAATTACTAGATTTCATTTTGTATCATTTTCAAGTTTTGGTAATAAGGTAATATACACAGAATGAGTACCTACCTTTTCATTTATACAGCAAAGCTTGAGAAGCATTGGTTGTTCTTTTTTTTTTTTAAGAGAGGTTTTTTTTTTTTTTTTTTTTTTTTTTTGGTTTTTCGAGACAGGATTTCTCTGTGTAGCTTTGAGCGTTTTCTGGAACTCACTCAGTAGCCCAGGCTGGCCTTGAACTCACAGAGATCCACCTGCCTCTGCCTCCCGAGTGCTGGGATTAAAGGCGTGCGCCACCACTGCCCGGTGAGGACTATTTTTATTACCAGTTCAGTGTCATTATTATGGGTCTATTCCAAGGGACTTTTGGTTCAACTTTACTAGGTCATACGTGTCCAGAAATTTGTTCATTTCTTTTAGATTTTCCAGTATGTTAACATACAATGTTTATTTAGAAATAATCTCTAACAGTCTTTTCATTTCTGTAGTAACAGTTGGAATGTAATTTTGTTTCTCACTTTTATTTGCCTCTGCCCCATTCCCAGTCACAGTTTTGCCAATCTTGTTTACCTTTTCTAAGAACCAGTTCTGCTCTGGTCTTTATCATCATTTTCCTTCTGATTTTGGATTGGATTTGTTCTATTTTCTAAGATTCTGAGATATATTATTAGTATGCAAGTTCCTCCCTAGGACTTATGACCTCCCAAGCCACAGGCTTTTGACCAGGTTTACAATACGGACATTAATTCCCTCCTGTGGAGCAGGTCTCAAATTCTAGAAGATAAAAGGTGGTCACTCCCATAGTACTCTTGCCACTATTGGATCTGCCTGGTAGGTCAGAATTGTAGCATGCAGAGTTCACTGACTGGGTAAGACTATTGATGCTCCCCACATCAGCTCTGGCACTGTGAAATCTAGCCAGCACAGAAGTTTTGAGATCAGTTCCAGTTTGATTTCTCTGTGTCCTGTAATCAAAGTCTGTTGCATCTTAAGCGATAGGGTCTTACCGCCTAGCTCTGGTGGGCAGCCAACAGCAGTGGCAGTGTTCTCTGTTGTTTTGGGTATCACTGGGTCCTCCCTGACCACTGACTCATAGGGAAATGTCTCATACCTGGCTCTGAGATTTTCCTTTAATAACCTCTCATCTTCTGGGGGAAGCACTGCTTGCCCCCATTCAGAGTACTTCAATTAAGACTCCTCAAAGAAAAAGAATATGTACACACTTAATTGGCTTACAGAGCAATAGGTTTCCATATGGTTCTTTTTATTTGCTTCTACATTCAGTTTTAAATACTCTTAGTTGATTCCTTCTTTTATTTATCTCTGCAGATTGATAGAGTACTATATTGGTCCCTTTGGATCCTGTTATTTCTCTTTTGTGTCTAATGTTGTACTGACAGTTGCTCTTTGACACACTACCTTTTACTTATCTGAGTGTTTTGTCTGTGTGTATGTCTGTGCACCATGTGCATGTAGTGTCTGCAGAGGTCAGAAGAGGGCCTCAGATGCCCTGAGACTGGAGTTACAGATGGTTGTCAGCTGCTGTGTGAGTGCTGGGAATCAAACTCAGGTGACTGAAAGAGTAGCCAGTGCTCTTAACCACTGAGCCCTCCCTCCAGCCCCTCTTTACTGAAACACAGAACATAAAATAATGTGGCCATACATACAGAACAAACTAACAAAGAAATAATAAAAATAAGATAAAGATTTTTAAAAATAAGAAAAAAGAATAAATAATAAAATAAATAAAAAATACAAATAATGTCAATTTCAATTAAAACAATCCTGTAGCAGGAATCTTAAAGAGTCTTATTAATAAAATCAAACCTGTGGCCAGTTATTGGGGTGAATGCTGGAAGGTCAGAGAACCAGAACAAGCCACAGCTAACCTCACCTGGCCAACTCTCAGCTGATCTTGTTTCCTCAGACTGGAAGCCTCTGTGTCCTCATATCCGAATGGCTCTCAGCTGAACTGTGCTGCTCAAAACCTAAAAGCTTAACCAGCCAAATGCTTCTAGTTTCTGGTCCTCACGCCTTATATATCTTTCTGCTTTCTGCCATCACTCCCTGGGATTAAAGGCGTGAGCCACCATGCTTGGCTGTGTCCTTGAACACATGGATTTCTGCCTCTGGAATGCTAGGTTTAAAGGCCTGTGCTACCACTGCCTATCCTCATGTTTAATATTGTGGCTGTTCTGTCTCTGACCCCAGATAAGTTTATTAGGATGCACAATATTTTGGGGAACACAATACCACCTCACAATCCAGCAGCAAAACCAACCAAACAAGCAAATAGAATAAAACAACAAAACAAAAAACAACAAAAATCCCCCCACTTTGCTCCTCCGTCTTTGCCTGTTCATTCATCTAGTGGCACTGGAAGCTGCTGTGTGTCATGCGGTAGACCCTTTTGTCCAAACAGCTTTTCTTGCAGATGTTCACTATGTAATGTGTTGTATTCATTCCACTCCCCTAATCCCAGCTCCTCCTCATCTCCCCTACCCAACTTCATCGTTCTCTCTTTTTTAAATTCAATTTGTGCTGGCTGACATGGGGCCTGCCTTTGAGTGTAGTTGGTATACTAGGTATTTCACTGTTAAAGAAAACTGACTTTCCCTCTCTGGGAGCAATCAAATGCCAGTATCTCCGTAGCTGGAGTGGGACCTTGTGCCCATCACCCCTCTTCTGAGCTGGGATTTTGTCCAGCTTGAGCTTATGCAGGTCTTGTCCATGCTGTTGTATGACAAGACTTTTCCTAGGGAGATGATGCAACACACATGTCTACTCACTCCAGATAGGAAGCCCACGATAGACCAAAGTGTGGGTATCACTCAAGTCCAACTTGGTGAACCAATGAGTATTATTGGGGTTAATTACAGGAACATGGGTGAGGAGTTATAGGAGCAGAAATGACTCATTCAGCTGTGTCACCAAAGTCTGCCACAGCACAGATGACAGCTCACAACCTGGGGGCCTGGAGCACACTGCATAGAGTGCAAGGAGCTCAAGAGTTGGAGAGTACTTGGGTTGCCCTGACGTTTCCCTGTGTAGTACCTCCTAATTCTCACTGTTCCCAGCAGTTCTTGACAGCCATTGATCTTTTTCCGGTCTACAGTTTTGCCTTTTCTAAGATGCTAGATACTTTTTTAATTACACCCATTTGTTGTGTGTGCTTCAGTGTGCAAGTACCATAGCGTGCACAGGGAAGTCAGTACAACATGCAGAGTCACTCCTTTGACCACCTGGGTCCTGGGGATCAAATTCAGGTCGTCAGGCTGGGGAGCAAGTACCTGTACTGACTAAGCTGCCTTAGCAGCCCATATCAGATGTTTACTCCATGAAGCAAGTATTCTTTACAGATTGGCGGCCTCATCTAGCAGTGTGCATTTAAGATTCTTTTCTTCGTGTCTAAAACTTGATACCTTGTTTCCCCCCCCCAATGCTGAAAAATAAGTATCTCAGTTTGCATTTTGTGGCTGTACCATAGTTTATTTTGTTTAGAGACCATCAGAAGTTAAGGGTGGGACCATCAGATACCTAGTCACGACAGATAAGGAAGCTTCATATTTGGTCACATTCTGTAACAGTTTGTATTGTATGCATGGCCACATTATTTTATGTTCTGTGTTTCAGAAAATGCATCTTTTAGAAAAATTTTTTTTTTGATTTTTTGAGACAGGGTTTCTCTGTGTAGTTTTGCGCCTCTCCTGGAACTCACTCTGTAGCCCAGGCTGGCCTTGAACTCACAGAGATCCACCTGCAGAGGCCTCCCAAGAGCTGGGATTTAAAGGTGCGCACCATCACTGCCCAGCAAGGTTTTCATTCTTATACTTTATGCGTGTTGATTCCTGAATTAGAGTAAAAACTAAATTTCATGGAAAGCTTCATTTTTAAGTCTTAAAATCACATAATACTTTTAAGTTTTTCTGACTTAGCCAAGACTTGATGTTCCAGGTTGATAAAGAATAAACTATCTCCTAATAGAACTGTTTATATCATATTAATTTGAATTAGTAGAATATGTAATTGTGAGCTTTGGAATTCAGTCTGTCTATAGAAATATTAATCTGTACCCAGTTGCATATGCTTCTTGCCTTGTTGTGATAGCACATCACAGTGCATTCTCTCTTGATTTCAGTGTGGTTAGAGTTATCTACTCCCTGGGGACCCTGCAGTGGGAACTCAGGCTTCTTAGTCCTGTTCCCCCCCCCCCCCCCCACCCCCCACCCCCTACCCCCTATCCCCTACCATATATTAAGGCAGAACTGACTTAGTTGTTGCTTATCCATTTAGAGTAGACAATGTAATTATTTAATACAGTTTAAAGTTTCTAAGTTTTCTAAAATTATGCTTTGCTATGACATGACAAGTTAGATTTTTTTTGTAAACTTTTGATATAAAAATATGCCATTAATCAGATACTTTCTCTTTTGAAGGTGAGTTTCAGGATTATAAAGTTGACTCTCTTCTTGATGGTATTTCTTTTCTTTCCTTTACAGGGTACAGTTAATAAAGTATCTTCTAGTCATATTGGCTGTTTAGTACATGGGTGTTTTAATGCCTCTATCCCTAAGCCTGAGCAGATGTCGTATGAGGAATGGCAGACCTTGGAGATAAATGTAGGTGATGAACTAGAATTTGATGTATTCCGCTTAGATTCAGATTCTGCTGGAGTTTTCTGCATTCGAGGAAAACTGAATGCCACAAGGTTAGTGTATGATGATTGAAATAGGAGACTATTGCTTTTGTATATACCAGAAGTAAATACTTCTTCATTAAATGTCCCTGGTTTAGTTAATTAGCCTGGATTTAATGTTAATATCTAGGGTTTTCTTAACCAACCCCAAAGTTTGAAGCTGTGTTTGAGCTTCTATAAAAGTATAATAAAAGAAAAAAAATAATGGTTGTTTTTTTTTTTTGTTGTTGTTGTTTTTTTTTGTTTGTTTTTCTGTTGTTGTTAAATTTGGGCCAGGTATAGTAGCATATGCCAGAATTCCCAGCATTCTGAAGGTTTGGACAGGAGAATCCTGAGTTGGAAGCCAGCCTGCTATCAGGAGAAAACACAAAGATCAAAATCTAGCTAGATAATTTTACCGTTAAGCTTGACATTGACAACTTGTAGATATTTCAGTGGCCTGAGTAATAACAAGATAGAACATGTGAAATTAGAGCCACGCTAACTACCTTATATACGTTTGTTGTGCAAAAAACATAGTCTGTTGAAATTGTCTTGACTTCATTTTTCCTGTCATTTTGCTTATTGCTGTTAATATTTTTAAAATCTGCTTGTTTACAGTTTGCAACTTAAGAGCTCTGTAGTTTCTGAAGATGTAGCAGAAGTTGGCACTGAAGAGGTTGCTGAAAAAACTTCAAAGAAGAAAAAAAAGAAGAAGAAGAAAGACACAGAAGCATATGCAGCAGTCGATGGTGTCACGGAGCTATCAAATTGTGCAGATGTCACTCCAAAGGAAGGAACAGACCTCTGTGGTGATTCTGTGAATGACCTCTGTGAAGAAGAACCTAAGAAGAAGAAAAAGAAGAAGAAAAGGGACCAGGAGGATCAGGACCCTGTTTTCCAAGCCAGTGACTCCAGTGGCTACCAAAGTGACCATAAGAAGAAAAAAAAGAAAAGGAAACACACTGAAGACATTGACATTGCATCACCTAAGAAGAGGCAGTGACGGTCTTTTCTGTTGTTGACATACTTACATATCGATGGATAGATGTTGGGAAAGGCAGGACATGCTGAGATACATGGGAAGTGTACAGATTCTTGATTAGTAATTGGAGGGTTTTGTACTAAAATCATACAAGTGACTGTAAATTTTAGATAAACCAGGATTATTAAGTGTCATTTTATTATATACAGTATAAAATGTTAACAACTGCTTTCATTTCTGTGTCAGATGTTAACGTTCTATATAAAATTTTACATTCTCAATATTTGCCAGAGAACTTTATAATACTTTCAATTTTTTTCTGATAATAAAAATATGCCTTTAGTCAGAACATGATTTTTTTTAAAAGCTCAATGCATTTACCAGTTTTAAATTTCCCTTAAACAGTATTTCTGTTTTATTGAATATGTATAGCTAAAGAATATCTAGAACTCTTATGTACCCTGTGGCCGTTAGTGTTGAATGTATGGTAGGTGGGAAACTCATTTTCTCCTCCTAGAAGTGTGTGTGTGTGTGTGTGTGTGTGTGTGTGTGTGTGTTTTCTCTAACCCTGAGACTGTAATGGGAAGGGCTGTTAACTTTTACCTCATGTCTCTACAGTCTTCATTTTGTTATGTATGGATCATGAGCAAGATGAAGATAGGATAATGTGATTCTTACTAATTGAAAATTTCCAGTAAGTTTTTAATGATTAGGGTTAGGCTACTAGAATTGCTTTGAGGAAGAGACAACCATTATTGCTTTTATTGATAAAAGTGTGGAATACATTGTGAATAACCAGAAGATGGTTATGAGAGGGTAAGCTGATTGAGGCTCATAATCAATCCATAGCCATGCATTTACAGACTTTAATGTCTGTAATGCATTTTATTGAGGAACAAGGATATAAAGTCAATCAAGAGATATAATTCTTCATTAAGCAACATGGGAGAAAAATTTGTGTGCACACAGCATAATTAAGGAACTATTAAAAGGCTAGTAATTGTAGTAAATACCATGAAGAAAATGTTGACCACTCTTTATTTAGTATCTGTAATACACAGGGGTAGGGTTGACTCTCCATGTCAGTCACTGCTGTTGTCCCTGACTGAGTGGCAGACACAGTGTGAGCATTAATGTTTGATAAAGAGTGAATTTTGCCAACTGTTTCTTGATTTAATCTGTGGTACAGAGTCTAAGGAATGGCAGCAACTGAAGTGTGCAGATAGAGGAGGGGAACTCCAGATTACTGGAGGAGAAGGTCCAAACCATCTCTCTCTGAACTGACTATTCCAAATTGACACGGGTTGTCAACCAGTATGAAATGGGAGATTTTAAAGAAGTACAAAAAAACAAAGATTGTAAAATGTCTTGGTATTTATATTGGGGAAATTTTAACATTTTTGGTACTTTTTTGCTTAACATTTTTGCTATGGTGACTTAAGTAAAATACTAATTTTAGCCTGTTTCCAAATAAAAATTGTACATGAGGCTCACATTACCTTTCTTTGGACAGTGCTATTTAGATGAATATATAAGTTGAAAAGGGATTGAAATAAGTTTTACTGTTCGGATTTGATGTAACATATCCAGAAAATGTTTAGTAAATGTTTCCTTCATATTTTAGGGGCTGTATATATAATTATAATTATATTTGATACAGATAATTAATTTTAAGTCACATAATTCAAGCCTTCATATATACCAAGAAAACATGTCAAAGTTTATGCTATTGATGAAAAAAGTACGTTACAGATTAGCAAAATAACTAAATTCCCACATTATTTTTATTTTGCCTCAAATGATACTCTTGAGTTTGAAAAGAATTTGCTTGTTGGAAGAAGTGGTGACCCCTAGGACTTACTGTCCTCATCCTCATGAGTAAAGATTTTTCTCTGCATGATTGTTATATTACACCAGGAATCTAAGTGGGTATAGCCTAATCACAGTAGCCCTTTAAAAATCCAAATTTTCCATATCTAGTGGCAAAAGAGGAATTGAGAGAAATATAGGCATAAAAACTTGATGAGGGAATCTCCCTGACTGTAGATGAAGGGGATCCTGTAACCCAAGGGTAGGAGCTAAGATCTAACACACAGCAGGAAAATGACCCTACATCCACAAAGAACTGAATTCTGGCTGGGCCAAGAATGACTCACAAAGCAGAACACCTTGTTCCAGGTTATGGAGTTAAATACTCAGCTAGACCTTGATGTGTGTGAGCAGAGAACCTACCTGTACCTTGTAGACGTCTTTGTGCTTTGTGTGTTCCTGTATGTGTATGCATGCTGAAGCCAGGGGTTAACATTGGGTATCTTTCTCAGTCTCTCTCCCGCTTAGTGTTTGAAATTATCTCACTGAATCTTGAGCTCACAGATCCAGCTAAGCAGGTTGGCCAGTGAGCCCCAGGGATCTTCCTGTCCCTATATTCCCAGTTGCTGGGATTATGGGTATGTGCAGCTGCCAGCCTTTTTCTGTGAGTGCTGGGGATCAAGCTGAGGTCTTTGTGTTGCATAGCAGTTACTTAGAGGACGAGTCGTCAGTCTACCAACAATACAATTCTATAAAATGATTGGTTTTCCTAATCATTTTAACTTGCTTTGTGCAGTGGCATTACATTTTTGTCTGTTATAGCCATCCATAGGTCTTCTTTTATGGAATTTGTTTCATATTTTGCTCTCATTAAGTATGATTTTTTAAAAGTGTCCTAATTGGTTCTTGTTTCTGATTTCCTATATTAACACATCTGACCAGCTGTGCCAAAACATCTGTGTATATTCCTTAGCCTCAAAGTGCTGGTGACTTTATTTGCCACGAGTTTGTTTTAGTTCTGTTGTATTGGTGAAATTATTAAGGCCACTCCACGTAGTTGAAAGGGAGATTTATTTAATGGCATAACTTACAAATGAAGGGATAGGTAGGTTGCGGGTTCTGTGAAAGACACAGCGCAGTCCGGCGGTGTTCTCTGTCCAGAGAACACCTCTACCTTTAGCGTCCAGGGTCCAAGAAGAAAGCCTGGCGCATAGGGATCTCAGGTCTTCAGGGCCCTCCCTTGGCCCCGCCTTGTAGGCGTGATAGTTGCCGAAGCCTCAGTGGGGGTTGGAACTTCCAGACCAAAGCTGGAATGGCTACCCACGACACTGTTGTTTATTCTTCTTTACTAAATCTTATAATCCTCTCCCCCCTTTATCTTCCCTGGGCTTCATAAGTTAAATACTCTAATTTCCAGCATTAGTAATTGAAATATTTGACCCTAAAATGTTCCAGTTTTTCTTGTATATATCCTTTAAGTTTCCATAAGGAAACTTATTACTGAAATTCTACCTTTGAACTTTTTTACCCAAGGCTCATTTTGGAAGTATACATTATGCTGTATGATATTCTATTGGATTTGTTTGTGTGTTTGTTTTATGTCTCACAATGATCTGGAACTCAGATGAGCCCAGATTTGCCTTTAATTCAAGGCCTCCCAAGTGGCTCACACACTGCTAACTTTTAATTGCTTTTAATTTCATTTGTATCATGCATTGTATTCTACAATGATAAGATCTGATTTCTACTTTTAGAAATTTAGATAATTGTTGTGGCCAGTACACAGTCCTTATTTAAAAAGATTTTTTAATATATACTTGTAAAGAATATCTTTTTAAAACTACATGAAGCTCTGCTAGAAAAAGCAGATTTTAGGGGCTGAAGAGATGATTCAGCAGTTAAGAGGATTTACTGCTCTCCCGAAGGATCTCAGTTCAGCTCCCAGCATCCATGGCAGGGGACATACAAGTGCCTGTAACTCTACCTCTAGGGTGGCTAACATGCCCTTCTGGTCTCCTTGGGGACTGCACATACATGTACATACCCAAACACATAAATACACATAATTAAACAAAATAAATCTTGTTAAAATTACCTTTTTACAGCTACATGTATGTTCCTTTCTGAACCCCCTCCACATCAACCCAGAGCCCTGTGGCTGCTTTCCAGGGACTGCCACCTCCCCAGCCCTACTTCTCCCTTTGAGACATGCCAGATCCCAGCCTGCTACCCACCAATGACTCCAGCCATCACACATAGCTTGGAGATCTAGGTGGGTTACTTGTACCTACCTTCCCAGTCCTCCATTCTGGTTGTCACAAAGCCCCACAGCTATTTCCAGAGACCACAGCTGCCTCCTGGCATTTTTGTCTTCTTCCAGGGTTCCCTGCCAGCTGCCTGACTGGGATCCTCCATTTTGCCTAGAGATTTAAGACCAAGCCATACTGCCAGGGAAAATTTTGTTCCAAGCTCAGCCAAGCCACTGAAATATATATTCAGATTTATTGTTCCAGTCCTATTTTCCCGTAAGTTCAATTTCTGGTCAGTTGAGCCCATTACTCCCCATATCCTGTTTTACCAAGTGCAGGATACATAGATGTATTGTTTCAGCCTTATCTTCCCATGAGTTCAGCTTCAGGTCAGTTCTAAAACTGCTGGTCAGCAAATACCTTTAGAGGAAGTGGGGAGCGGGGGAGCGTCTCTCAAGATGGCTACTGATTTTTCCCTTCCAAAGTCATTTACAAAGGTAGCACTTGGTTATTTGACAACATCTTTTAAAGCCAGAAAGGCTTGGAAAAATTTATTCCGAGTTCTGAAAGTCTACAACTGTCAACCCAGACTAGTATCCAGAAAAACTATTAAAACTTAAGGGGAAATTAAAACTTCATAGTTAAAAAGAAGTGCAGGGGGTTTCAAGGACTTTTTGACTGCTAAGCTAGTTCTAAACTAGAAAGAATGTGTCAATCTGAAGAGAAAGATACACTCTCAAGAGATCACAGAGAAGAAATAATGCTTCCAGAGGAGATTAAAAGAGATCTGAGGCCCGGTAGTAGTGGCACACACCTTTAATCCCAGCACTCAGGAGGCAGAGGCAGGCAAACCTGTGAGTTCAAGCCCAGCCTGGTCTACAGAGCGAGATCCAGGACAGGAGGACTATACAGAGAAACCCGTCTCAAAAAAATTAAAAAAACAAAAGAAAAAGAATTAATATATATCCTTCACTAATAATAATCCTTCACTGAATATTAATTATCTCAATTCCACAATAAAGACACAGACTAACAAATTGGTTTCGGAAACAGGGTCCATCTTTTTGTTGCCTCCAAGAAAGACAACTCATCAATAATGGACACACCTTAGTATCAAAGGGTGAGAAAAAGGTATTCCATTCAAGGCAAGTTAGTTACTTTACTCTCTGACAAAACAGACTTCAAACCAAAACTAGTCATAAGAAATAAACAGGAACACTTCACACTCTTCAAAGGAAAATCTACAATGAGGATATTTCAATTCTAAACAAATGTGCACAAAATATAGGAGCATCCAGTTTACAAAAGAAAAACTCTGAGATCCCAAACCATAAATTAAGCACAATACAATGATAATGGGTGGTTTCACTGTTCCACTCTTATCAAAAGACAGGCTATCTGAGAAAAAAATTAACAGAGAAAGAGTTAAATGACATTATAACTCAAACAAACCTAATGGATAGCTATGAATATTCCACACAAGCCTGTAGAGTAAACCTTTCCCCCAAATCCACCACGTTAGGACACAACACAATTATCAAATGTAGGAAAACTGGAAAACCATCGTGTATTCTTTCTGACCACAGTGGAAACAAAATGGTACCGAGAGCAGTGGGAATGACAGAAAGGACACAGACGCGTGGAAACTGAACACGTTACTGCAGCGAAAAGTGGGTAAAGGGAGAAATGAAGAACTTTTTTTCCCAGAGCTGAGGACCGAACTCAGGGCCTTGCGCTTGCTAGGCAAGCGCTCTACCACTGAGCTAAGTTCCCAACCCCGAAGAATTTTTTTTTGTTAATTCCTAGAATCGAATGACAGTGAAAGGACAATGAACTAGTATTGATGGAACAAAATCAAGGCAGAACTCAGGGGAAAATTCATGGGTCTAAGGGCTCACATCAAGAGATCTTTCGTTAATAGCTTAAAGGCTTTGGGAAAACAAAACAAACTATCCAAAAAGAAAGATGGGAAGAGATAGTCAAAATCGAGGCTGAAATGAACAAAAAGAAACAACAAAAGTACCAATAATGAATGAAATAAAGCTGGTTCTGGTTCTTTGGATACTTTAGCAAGGTTAGCAAACCTTTAGCCAAATAAACCAAAGTAAAGAGCATTCAAATAAAAAGGGAGGCATTGCAAGAGACACCAAGGACACTGTAAGAAGCACTAACTAAAAACCTCCCAATTAAAAAAAAGAACGAGGGCCAAATGAATTCAGTAAGTAGCTCGACCAAACCTTCAGGGTGGGATAGCATATAGTAAGGGTAACATACTCACTGTGTGCTGAGCCCACAGCTTGCTAAAAGGAGACCAAAAGCATTTTCAGTAATGTCAGAAGCAAGTTAAGGATTTCCACTTTACCCCTTCTGTTCAACACAGTGCTTGAAGTCTTAGCTAGAATGATAAGACAAATGCAGAAGTCCGAGGATCCTTATTTACAGGTGATGATTCTACACATTAAAGACCTTAAGCTAAAGACAACCAAAAAACTACAGCTGTCAAACACATTCAGCAAAGTAACAGGTCACAAAATTAACACAGAAACATCACTGGCCTTACTCTACAAATGACAAACACGTTAAGAAATGAATGAGGAAACAATATCCACAGAAGTGTCAAAAAAGATATCTTGAATAAATCTAACTAAGGATGTTTAAGACTTGTACTGTGAAACTTAAAGACACTAAAGAAAGAAACTGAATATCATAACTTGAATGGTCCCCTAAATCCCACCCACCCTCCGAGACTGCAGCAGAGACAGAGCCTGCCAGCACTCGATTGGACTAAGAGGTGAGTCTTTATCCTCATACCTGAAACCCCAGCCCCCAGGCTTTGGGGCCCAGGGGCACAATCCTGTGCCCCTACACCACCATCCATTGCAGTTCCAGTTTCAGGCCATTTGGCAGGCAGACCTCCTGCAGACAGGTCAGACTACCACCATCTACCACGCTCTAAGACTGCAGCTTCTCCCTGAGACAGAGCCCACTAGCGCCAGTTGAACTAAGAGCTGCTCCCTGAGACAAAGAGTCCATCAGCATTGACTAGACCAAGAGCTCTCACTGTACCAAGAGTATCGATAAGACTAAGAGAGGCTCCCTCAAACATAGACACCGCTTGCACCAAATGGAGAAAGAGATGGGTAGACGCCAGTGCAAAAATACAGTCAACAACATAAAAACCAATATGGCTGACCAGCAAGACCTGAACACCCCAACATAGAAGAAACAGAAGATATCAACCTTAAAAATGACTTTAAGAAGATATTAGAGATCTTAAAAGAGGAAATGAATAATCCCCTTAAAGAAATGAGGAAAAGTCAAAAAAAAAAAAAAAAAAACGGGAAGAAACCAGTAAATCCGTTAAAGAAAGCCAAGTGAAAGCAAAAAGCAATTAAACATGTGAGGGAAACAGTTCGAGATTTGAAAACTGAAATCGAGACAATAAAGAAGAAACAAACTGACGGAATGCTGGAAGTAGAAAACCTGAGTAAATGAACAGGAACTACAGATGCAAGCATAACCAACAGAAGGCAAGAGATGGAAGAGTGGATCTCTGGCATTGAAGATACAGTAGAGGAAATAGATTCATCAGTCAAAGAAAACACTAAAGCCAACAAAGTCATGACCCAAAATGTCCAGGAAATTTGGGACATCATGAAAAGATTAAACCTAAGAATAATAGGAATAGAAGAAGGAGAAGAATGCCAACTCAAAGGCACAGAAAATATATTCAACAAAATCATAGAAGAAAACTTTCCCAACCTAAAGAAGGAAATGCCTATAAAGATACAAGAAGGTTACAGAACGCCCAATAGACTGGTCCAAAAAAAAAAAAAGTCCCCTTGCCACATAATAATCAAACCACTAAACATACAGAATAAAGAAAAAATATTGAGCTGCAAAGGGAAAAGGCCAAGTAACATAAAGGCAGACCCATCAGAATAACACCTGACTTTTCAATGGAGACTCTAAAAGCCAGAAGGTCCTGGACAGATGTTATGAAGACACTAAGAGATCATGGATGCCAACCCAGACTAATATACCCAGCAAAACTCTCAATCAACATAGACAGAGTAAACAAAATATTACATGATAAAACCAGATTTAAATAATATCTCTCTACAAATCCAGTGCTACAGAAAGCACTTGAAGGAAAAATCCAACCTAAGGAAGCTAGATACTCCCATGAAAACACAGGCAATAGAGAGTCCCACACCAACAAATACCAAAGAAGTGAAACATACAACACTACCACCAAAAATAACAGGAATTAACAATCACTGGTCATTAATATCCATTAATATCAATGGTTTCAATTCACCTATAAAAAGACACAGGCTAACAGAATGGATAGGAAAACAAGATCCATCCATTTGCTGCATACAAGAAACACACCTCAACTTCAAAGACAGACACCACCTCAGAATAAAAGGCTGGGAAAAGACTTTCCAATCAAATGGATTTAAGAAGCAAGCTGGTGTAGCTATCCTAATATCTAATAAAATAGACTTCAAACTAAATTCAATTGAAAGATATAGGGAAGGACATTACATATTTATCACAGGGAAAATCCAACAAGATGAAGTCTCAATTCTGAATATTTATCCCCCAAATACAAGGGCACCTACATTCATAAAAGAAACATTACTAAAGCTTAAATCACACATCAAACCCCATACACCAGTAGTGGGAGACTTCAACACTCCACTCTCACCAAAGGACAGGTACACCAGACAGAAACTTAACAGAGAAATAAGGGAACTAACAGACATTATGACTCAAATAGACTTAATAGATATCTACAGAATATTCCACCCTAACACAAAAGAATATACCTTCTTGCTGGGCGGTGGTAGCGCACGCCTTCAATCCCAGCACTTGGGAGGCAGAGCCAGGTGGATCTCTGTGAGTTCGAGGCCAGCCTGGGTTACCAAGTGAGTCCCAGGAAAGGTGCAAAGCTACACAGAGAAACCCTGTCTCGAAAAACCAAAAAAAAAAA
>CABHPQ010172715.1:15778-26221 GCA_902168405.1 Peromyscus aztecus | reverse complement strand
GGCAATAAGACAACAAAAGGAGATCAAGGGGATACAAATTGGAAAGGAAGAATTCAAACTTTCACTATTTGCAGATGATATGATAGTACACATAAGTGACCCCAAAAATTCTACCAGGGAACTCCTACAGCTGATAAACTCCTTCAGTAAGGTGGCAGGATACAAGATTAACTCAAAAAAAAAAAATCAGTAGCCCCCTATATACAAATGATAAATGGGCTGAGAAAGAAATCAGAGAAACATCACCCTTTACAATAGCCACAAATAATATAAAATACCTTGGGGTAACTCTAACTAAGCAAGTGAAAGATCTGTATGGTAAGAACTTTAAGTCTCTGAAGAAAGAAATTGAAGAAGATGTCAGAAAATGGAAAGATCTCTCATGCTCATGGATAGGTAGAATTAACATAGTAAACATGGCAATCTTACCAAAAGCAATCTACAGATTCAATGCAATCCCCATCAAAATCCCAACATAATTCTTTCACAGACTTGGAAAGAACAATACTTAACTTTATATGGAAAAACAAAAAACCTAGGATAGCTAAAAGAATCCTGTATAATAAAGCAACTTCTGGAGGCATCATGATCCCCAACCTCAAGCTCTACTATAGAGCTATAGTAATAAAAACAGCTTGGTACTGGCATAAAAACTGACACGTGGACCAATGGAATCGAATTGAAGACCCTGACATTAATCCACACACCTATGAACATATGAATTTCAACAAAGAAGCCAAAACTGTACCATGGAAAAAAGAAAGCATCTTCAACAAATGGTGCTGGCATAACTGGACGTCAACATGCAGAAGATTGCAAATGGATCCACATCTATCACTATGCACAAAAATCAAGCCCAAGTGGATCAAAGACCTCAGCATAAATCCAGTTACACTGAACTTGCTAGAAGAGAAAATAGGGACTAGTCTGGAACACATTGGCACAGAAGACCACTTCCTGAATATAACACAGACACTGAGAGCGACTGTAGCTGGACTTTTCTCCAGTCTTGCCCAGCCCCACAGACCCCACAACCGCTTATAAAATAATCACTCAGAAGTTCATATTAATTAAACTGTTCAGAAATTACCTCAGGCCTATCATTGTCTAGCTCTTACTCTTATACTCAGCCCATTTTTGTTAATCTATATGTCACCACATGTTCTGTGGCTTTACCTGTTGCCTTTACATGCTGCCCCCTGGATGGCAGGCTGGTGTCTCCTCCCCTCAGCCTTCCACTTCCCAGACCTCTCCTCTCTCTTTGTCCTGCCTATACTTCCTGCCTGGCTATTGGCCAATTTATCAATCTTCCACAGCACTTCCCCTTTTTCTTTTTTTTTTCAAAAAGGAAGGTTTTAACTTGAACATAGTAAAATTACATATAACAAAACAATTATCAAGCAAGAATTACAGTTACACTGTCTAGTCTATTTAAAATATCTAGTCTATTTGTATTTGGCAAAATTAAAGAAGATATCCTATCTGTCTTACATTTGTGAGTCTAAGGTTTTATAGCTAACTTATCTCTTATCATAACTAAGGAAATTATAACTATCTAGTCTTCAACTACATCAAAGACCTCAGAAGGATATAATATTACCTGAGAAATGGGAGAAGGACACAAGCAACTTTTGGGTGTCTTGTGAGAGTAGACAGAGACAACTGGCAGCCTGGACAGTCATCCAAAGTTCCTTTGTAAAGTTGGGGGCATCTGTTTTTAGCCCACAGGCCTAGAGTCTCTCAGTCACTTCTCTCTGTGCCCTGTAGAATGTCTGGCAGTTTCCTCTGCAAAGCAGGAACCTGAATGACCATTTTGCCAAGCCAAGTTCAGTGGTCACCTTTCTATGGGTCCTGCATGTCCAGTCAATCAAGGAGTCCAGGCAAGAACAGTTTCTTGCCCAAATGGCTATTTGTGCCAAGGTGAAGATAAACTCCACATGGAGTGTCTTTGATGCCCATCCTCCTCTCTGAAGTAAATTGGTGCTGCCAGGAGCAGACATGTCTCACTATCCAGAAATTCTATATTTTTAAAATATTTTAAATGTCATATTTTGTAGGTCTTTGAAGTATTTGAAGATTACCTATCTATCTGAAATATATCTATGTATACCTAGAAAACTTAGCTAATATGGCTACAAGTTTGAATATCATAGAAGACTAATTATTAATCTCTATTTTTAAATTAGCTATTACAATCTAAATGAGTTACATAAACATAATACCTCAAACGAGAGTAGAAATATATATTGAGTATAACAAAATTAAGTTAAAATTTGTATCAGTAAACTAAAATCTATAGCAATGTAAAACATTTTTAAACAAGTTGCTCTTTAAAAGTAGGTTCAATAATGTGCCATTTACCTATGCTCCAGACGTCTCTGGATTTTAGTATGTGTCTCTTGTTTGATATTGTTTGTGTTGGTTGTAGTTCCATCTTGTCTAGGTCATCATCCCTTATTCCTCCTGGACAATATTTGATAATCATTCCTATTGTATATAATCTTGTATTAGGTTAGAATTTTCTTATTTAGACAAAAGGGGGAGAGGTTGTGGGTAGCTGTTCCAGATTTGTCCTGGAAGCACTACCCCCATTGAGGCTTCCGGTAACTGTCATGCCTACGAGGCAGGGCTGAGACAGGAGCCCTTAAGACCTGAGATCCGGAAGTGGAGTTGCCTTAATATTTCAACCAATAAGTGACAATTAATAAATGGGACCACCTGAAACTGAGGAGCTTTTGTAGAGCAAAGGACATGGTCAATAAGACAAAATGACAGCCTACAGAATGGGAAAAGATCTTCCCCAATCCCATATCTGACAGAGGGCTGATCTCCAGAATATATAAAGAACTTCAAAAGCTAGACTTCAAAATACGGAACAATCCAATTAAAAAATGGACTACAGAGCTTAACAGGGAATTTTCAACAGAAGAACCTCAAATAGCTAAAAGACATTTAAGGAATTGCTCAACATCCTTAGTCATGAGGGAAATGCAAATCAAAATAGCTCTGAGACACCATCTTACACCTGTCAGAATGGCTAAGATCAAAAACACTGAAGACAGCTTATGCTGGAGAGGATGTGGAGCAAGGAAAACACTCCTCCACTATTGGTAGGAATGCAAACTTGTACAGCTCTGGAAATCAGTATGGCAGTTTCTCAGAAAATTGGGAATAAGTCTTCCTCAAGCCCCAGCTATACCACTCCTGGGCATATACCCATGGAATGCTCAATCTTACCACAAGGACACATGCTCAACAATGTTCATATCAGCATTATTCATAATAGCAAGAACCTGGAAACAACCTAGATGCCCCTCAACTGAAATGGATAAAGAAAATGTGGCACATATACACAATGGAGTACTACTCAGCAGTAAAGAACAATATCATGACATTCTCAGGCAAATGGATGGAACTAGAAAATATCATCTTGAGTGAGGTAACACAAACTCAGAAGGACAAACATAGTATGTACTCACTCATAAGTGGATTCTAGATGTGAGGGAAGGGATGGCCAGACTGCAACCCACAGCTCCAGAGAGGCTAGCTAGCAGGGAAAGACCCTAGGAGGGACACATGGATGACCCTGAGAAGGAGAAGTGGATGAGATCTACCTGAGTGGACTGGGTGTGGGGGGGTGGCAGAGGGCGAGGAGTGGAGGATGAGAACATAGGGAAATGGGAGGGTCAAACTGGAACAGGGACAGAGTGGGAGGGCAAGGAGGAAGATACCATGATAGATGAGGACATCCTGGGAATAGGAAGAGGCAGGGTGCTGGGGAGGCTCTCAGGAATCCGCAAGGATGACCCTATCTTGGTCTGCTGGCAGTGGTCCAGAGGGTGCCTGGACTGGTCTACTCTGGTGACCTGCCTAGCAAATAACCTAGCTGTCACCATAGAGCCTTTGTCCAGTGACTGATGGAGGCAGATGCAGAGATCCATGGCCAGGCACCAGGCTGAGCTCCGGGAATCCATATGATGAGAGAGAGGAGAGATACTGAAGGCGAGGGTCGTCGAGATCTTGATGGGAGGATGTGCAGAGATGACCGGCCACACTAGTGGAAGCCCATGAATTGTGGATTCGTGGTTATGGAGCCCCCATGGGACTGGACTAGGCCCTCTAGATACAGAAGACTGTTGTTTGGCTCAAACTGTTTGGGGGGTACCCAGACAGGGAGATCGGGATCTGTCCCTGGTCTATGGGCAGGCCTCTGGTAATCCAGTGACTGTGGTGTGACACCTTGCACAGCCTTGGTGCAGTTGGAAGGGGCTTGGACCTGCCTAGGCTCAGTGTGCTGGGCTCTGCTGACTCCCCATGGGAGACCTTGATTTGGGGGATGTGGGGTGGCTTGGAAGAGAGGGCTGGGGGGTGGGAGGAGGGAGGAGGGAGGACCTGGGGGTGGTATGTGGAGTGAGTAGAAAATTTCTTAATAAAGAAAAATGAAAGAAAAAAATAAAGTTGTGAACATGACTGCTCCTTGCTGTGGATATTGCTCTGTATAAATAAAATGCTGATTGGCCAATAGCTAGGCAGGAAGTATAGGTGGGACAAGCAGAGAAGAGAATTCTGGGAAGTGGAAGGCTGAGGCAGAGAGACGTTGCCAGCTGCCGCCATGAGAAGATGTTAAGATACCAGTAAGCCATGAGCCACAAGGCAACTTATATATTAATAGAAATGAGTTAATTTAAGATATAAGAACTAGATAACAGGAAGCCTGTTGTGGCCATACAGTTTGTAAGCAATATAAGTCTCTGTGTTTACTTTGTTGGGTCTGAGCGGCAGTGGGACTGGCGGGTGACAGATTTGTCCTGACTGTGGGGCCAGGCAGGAAAACTCTAGCTACAGCTCCTAGGTATGGTAAAGGAGAAGGTTTTATTGTAGATATAAGGGAGAGAGAGTATGGCCAGAAGCTTCTGGAAGGGTCCAGACTGAATCAGGCCATGAGAGATGAGAGAGGGGAGGAGAGTTGTGGGGGCCCACAGAGACCCCAGCTTGTGGCTTGTTTTCATCTGGACTCAAGGTCAGAGTTTCTGAGCTTGTTTTCCCCTGCAAGGCTGCATAATAGGATGTTTTGGCCAAAGGTACCAGATATCTTATGCCTCAAGGCCTAATTACAGGAGCTTTGCCATAAGGTGTGGTTACCAGATGTCTTGAGTACTAAGGAGGTGTTTACACTTGACTGTACTTTGTACCTTGAACTGTGGTGTCCTTGAAAGGGGAAATATTTTTGTCCCCCTTGCTTTGGGTATATAAAGGCTGTGAGCAATAAACTTAGGGTCTGTGTTATTGACCCAGAGCCCACCTGAAGCTATCCTGTATATATACAAGCTATATACAAGAATAAAACAAACAAAAACCCTAAACATTATGAAACAATCCAATTTTTAAAATGAGGCATGGAACTAAATAGAGAATTCTCAAAAGACTAAATACAAATGTCTGAGAAACATTTTCTTTTCATGTTCAACATTCTAAATAATGTTGTGGATATTGCTCTGTATAAATAAAATGCTGATTGGCCAATAGCCAGGCAGGAAGTATAGGCGGGACAAGCAAAGAAGAGAATTCTGGGAAGTGGAAGGTGTTATCGGAGACCTTTCAGGGCAGTTTTAACAGTATTAACAGACCTGTGCAAACTTGCAGACAAATTCCCGGCATGTGGAGGGAAAGTGTGCACAAAATCCCACCTGTAGTTGATGAGATATTGGGAATTGATGGCTTTCAGGAAAGAGACTCAGTTTTCCTTAAGGGGAAATTTGTAGGTCTACCACAGTCTAACTTATATGGTCAATACACATTGAACTTAGATTTTGTTATTTTTGTTCATTCTGTAATGGTTGGGTAGGGAAGGAGGATGAATTGGAGGGTGGTAAATTTGATCAAAATGCAGTGTGCAAAATTCTCAAATGGCTAATTTTTTTTTAAGTAAAAAGAAAGTTATGGATTCCAGAGCTCAGAGATGCTGTGGCTGTGGCCATAGGTATGGTCCTTGTTTGCATTATCTTTGCACTCATCCCAAGTGGCTGCATATTATTTTTCTGTTTCACAGATAATAAACTGAGGCAAAACTTAAGAACTCATAATAAATCTTAAAGCATTTTATAAACCATAAAGTAAGAACAAAATTGACAGTATAAGGAATTCTGAGTCTGATATTGTTTTCTTGGCATTTCTCTGGGAATTGCATGCATAGTTCAACTACGACTCACTTTAGTATATCATTGGCTACCTTTATTAAAAACAAAAGTGGTGAGATATTCGATCCATACTGTTTCCCAAACATTTGCCTCTGCATCGATAATTTTTCATAAAACTGTTATTGCTGTGGGATGTTCTGTATGGCAAATGTGTTGATAATAAAACACTGATTGGCCTGTGGCTAGGCAGGAAGTATAGGCAGGACTAACAGAGAGAATTAAAAGAATAGGAAGGTGGAGGGAGTCTCTGCCAGCCACCACCAGGACAAGCAGCATGTAAAGATGCCAGTAAGCCACGAGCCACGTGGCAAGGTATAGATTTATAGAAATGGATTAATTTAAGATATAAGGACAGTTAGCAAGAAGCCTGCCACGGCCATACAGTTTATAAGCAGTATAAGTCTCTGTGTTTACTTGGTTGGGTCTGAGCGGCTGTGGAACTGGCAGGTGAAAGAGATTTATCCTGACTGTGGGCCAGGCAGGAAAACTCTAGCAACACTGTTATTTTGTATTTTCAAATTGATATTTGGTACAGTGGATCATCTTAACCCAGCTGCCTTTTCTCCGACATTAGAATGCCAACTCTGTTCTTAATATACTCATTGAATAATTGTCTTTGAATATATTTATGTGAAAACTTAGAAAATAAAAAGTGTAGTAAGTTATCAAATCAGAGTAAAAATGGAAACCGAATCAACAACAACAAAACTGCCACAAGGATTTCAATAGCAAATAAATTTCAGCTTGTGTAGTTGTAATTAGTTCCACGTTGACTGGATATAATAAGAAAATGCTTAGTACTCACTGACTTGGGGAATAACTAGCACAAATTAAATCCATTGCCAGATGTTTGTCTTTGTGAATGAAATAGAAAGCAAGTGATCTATCAAAGAAGATCATTGTCTGGAAAACAAAGTTGTAATGTATTAATGGCAAAAGTTTGTAATAGGAGCAAGAAAGTGAAGATAAATAGATAGGTCTAATGTAGAAAGAAATTCTTTAAGTCCTACATCTTACTGAGTGTTGTTATAGAACAATGTCTTTGTCTATAGGCATCACTTTGAAGAGGATCTTAAAGTAATAATAAAAAACCCCATTGCATTCTTTGTAAGTGAATTTATGGTTATGCACAAGGACACCTTAAAGAATTTGGATGGGAAAGTATAAAGGGCTTCAATGCTTAGTGTTTTATTTCTTTATTTTATATCTTGACCACAGTATCCCTTCCCTCCCATTTCCTCCTTCCCCTCCTCACCTCAATTTACTATTCAGAAAGGGGCAGGTTTCCCACGGATGTCAACAAAACGTGGCATATCAAGTTGTGGTAAGACCAAGCCCCTCCACTTGTGTTAAGGCTGGGCAAGTATGAGGAATAGGTTCCCAAGAATTTTAAGATATTTTTAGGTTTCCAAGGTTTTAAGACATTCATACCCACCTTACTGCTTTTAAAATTTGCATGTTAACCACACAGATAGAGCTACTTTTATTTGCCTATCTAGCATATATTTCTTTGTCTGTACAATGAAAAGTTTTCTTTGGGAACTAGGTAATGTAAATGTTACTTTCAGTTACAAAATCCTGGAAGTCATGGGTACTGTCAACTGTGATATGAAGCATATTATGTTCTTGGAATCTTATTTTACTTAATTTTGTGTCCATTGAGAAATGTGAAATTAACAAGTTTTGTAGATGTGCTAAATGAGAGAGTAAGACAAATAACTTTATCACTCACTGATCATCACACAACATAATCTCCACTTTTGTACAGGCTCCTTCTTGACTCTGAGTCCTACAGGAACAATGTAGAGGGCCTAGGTAGGTACTGTGCATGAAGTATGCTTTGTCACAATTGAGAAACCTGTGATTCAGGAACTTTGTGTGAGTCAACTTTCTGTTACTATAACAAATACATGAGGAAAATTAACTTCAAAAGAGGAAAAGTTGATTTTGATCTAGTTTTGGAATTTCTGGCCATGGTTACTTGTCCTACTAGTTTGGAGTGTATCACAAGTAGTACTCAAAGGAGGAATCTCTTGCTGACTAGGACGTGAGAGGGAGGGGCTGGGCTCCCCACATCCTCTCAAGGGCAAACCACCGTGACTTAACTTTCTCTCACTAGATACCATTTCTTACAGGCTTTATCCAACACAGCCTTGGACTGGTGGCCAGGCCTCGGTGGTCCCGAACTGCAGGAAACACTGTTTATAATGGGCTGCAAACATCCTCAGCATTGCAATTTGTGAATGTTGAATTTTGTCTCCTAAGGCTCTTGTGTGGAAGGCTTGGTCCCCGCCTGGTGGACTGAATCATCGAAAGGTGACTGAATTACGAGACTTCGACTTAGTCAATGAGCTCATTAGTTCATAGATTCACAGTATAATATTAGAGAATGGAGTCTGGGTGGAAGAATTGTGTTAAGGAATATGCCTTGGAATGATGCATCTTTTTCCACCCCACACTTTCTCTGCTTCATGGCCACCTAAGGTAGTCAAGCTTGCTTCTCCATGTCTTTTCATCATATTCTGCTTCCCCATGGCCCAGAAGCAGTGAAGCCACTGATCATGGACTGAAACTAAGCCAAAGCAAACCTTTAACCCTTTAAACTCTTTTAGCCAGGTCTTTTGTCATAATGACAAAGATTAAACGTACTTTCCCAAACACTGCTCCTAGACAGTCACTGGCCTCTGCTATAGAAGGAGGCAATATTTTTACTTTCCACATTTTATTAATATCATTGCAAAATTCATCTGGAACAAAAACCATGAGCCCCTCTGCTCACAAGATGTGAGATAACTGTGTGACATTTCTCCCAGCATCACCTCATTCCCCAAAGGCAGAAGTAAACTCCCCATAGATTGTCACATTCTATTTAAATACAATGTTATATCATTATAGAGCCCTGTATTTTGTCTTTAATATGCAATGACTCCCCAATGTCTTATTTTTATTTTATTTTATTATTTTAGTTATTTATTTATTTTTTTTACCAGTCAGCTTGTTTATTAAACCAGTCATAGCAATGTATATTCATACACCGTAAAGGACTATTCCACATATAGGGGCAAGGAAGTACAATGTGGTGGTTTGAAGGAAAATGGCCCCTGTAGGCTCCTAGGGAGTGGCACTATTAGATGGTGTGGCCTTGTTGGAGTAGGTGTGTCACTGGGGTGGATTTTGAAGTTTCAGAAGCGCAAGCCAGGCCCAGTGTCACCCTCTTCCTGCTGTGTGCTGATCCAGGTGTAGAACGCTCAGCTACCTCTCCAGCACCGTGTCTGCCTGCATGCCGCCATCCGTCCTGCCACGACAACGTTGTATTAATCCTCTCACCTGTAAGCCCGCCTCAGATAAATCCTTTCCTTGAAATGTGTTTCTGTAGTCATGTTGTATCCTCACAGCAATAGAAACCCCAACTAATACAATGGCCAAGAACCTGAGACTAGACAGGCCATTGACCTAGACAGGGGAAGAGCAGTACTACTGTTTCGCTAAAAGAACAAGCGAGAAAATGACTCCTAGCAACATTCTGTTTTCCTTATGTCTTGCTCGTCTTTTATCAGGGAATCTTCTTCCTGCAGTAGGCGGAAATGAATATAGAAACCCACAACTGGACTATGATAAAAAATAAGAGAACTTGGACACAACACCCTAAACAGGATGTCTTAATCAAATAATTTTCACTCTTCAGAAATACGGTTTAAAGGAAATAAAATGGTCAAATTCAGTAACTGACCCTTTGTTATCAACATTTTTCTAATGAAAATACCAACAGAGTGTAAATTACTAATAGACTTAAGAAACTTGAAAGTGATGAAATTATTCAGGATATTCAGGTTTCACAACATTCTTCTAAGAAGACAACAAAGATATTGTTTTCTTGCTCTTCTATTCATTTTTATCTTAGGGATTGGTTATCAGTGGTAACTATATAATATTATGTAGTCTTACAATTATTTGAAATATAGAACTTGCAAAATATATATCATTACAAACAAAATAAATATCCTAAAGTACATAAGAAGAGTCTGAAATATATTTGAAATAATATTTATATTGAATGTAATGATTTATTTTATTAAAACATCTTTTGTCGCTGGGCGGTGGTGGTACATGCCTTTAATGCCAGCACTCGGGAGGCAGAACCAGGTGGATCTCTGTGAGTTCAAGGCCAGCCTGGGCTACCAAGTAAGTTCCAGGAAAGGCACAAAGCTACACAGAGAAAGTCTGTCTCAAAAAACCAAAAAAAAAA
>CABHPQ010172715.1:0-15678 GCA_902168405.1 Peromyscus aztecus | reverse complement strand
CAAAAAACCCACAAAAGAAGCCATCTTTTGTCTTTTGTATTTATCAAGACAATACAGAGAAGGTCTGTTGCAAGTTAGTAACATGTAAACATTCTAGAGTTTGGGGTACTGATTGACTTGGTTAGTTTATTTACATCTAAATTTCATTTGAATGTGATAATCATATTTGTTAGATAAGTGTGCCTAAGTCAATCACTTCATCCTTTTTTTCTTTAAATAACATTTTTCATTTATTTTACATACTGACCACAGTTTCCCCTCCACCCTCTCCTCCATTTCAGGAGGTCCCATTTATTAATTGTTCTCAGTGTCTGTGCTACTGGTGTTATAATCAGGAAGTTGTCTCCTGTGCCAATGCAGTCAAGGCTTCTTCCCACTTGCTCTTCTATCACGTTCTGTGTACCTGGATTTATGTTGAGGTCTTTGATCCATTTGGACTTGAGTTTTGTGCATGGTAATAGATATGGATCTATTTCCTTTTTTCTACATGCAGACATCCAGTTATGCCAGGACCATTTGTTAAAGATGCTTTTTTTTTTCTTTGTATAATTTTGGCTTCTTTGTCATAAATTAGTTATTCATAGGTGTGTGGATTTATGTGAGGGTCTTCAATTTTATTCCATGATCCAGATGTCTGTTTTTATGCCAATACTAAGCTGCTTTTTATTACTATAGCTCTATAGTAGAGCTTGAAGTCAGGGATTGGTGATGCCTTTGAAAGTTCCTTTATTGTACAGGATTGTTTTAGTTTTCCTGGGATTTTTTTTCCAGATGAAATTAAATATTGTTCTTTTGAGGTCTGTAAAGAATTGTGTTGGGATTTTTATGGAGATTACACTGAATTTGTAGATTGATTTGGTAAGATTGCCATTTTTATTATGTTAATCCTACCTACCCAAGAGCATGGGAGATCTTTCCATTTTCTGATGTCTTCTTCAATTTCTGTAAGGCAAAGGACATGGTCAATAAGATAAAATGGCAGCCTACAGAATGGGAAAAGATCATCACCAACCCCACATCTGACAGAGGGCTGATCTCCAAAATATATAAAGAACTCAAGAAACTAGACATCAAAATACCAAATAATCCAATTAAAAATGAGGATACAGATCTAAACAGAGAATTCTCAACAGGAGAATCTCAAATGGCTGAAAGACATCTAAGGAATTGTTCAACATCCTTAGCCACCAGGGAAATGTAAATCAAAACATCTCTGAGATACCATCTTACACCAGTCAGAATGGCTAAGATCAAAAACACTGATGATAGCCTATGCTGGAGAGGATGTGGAATAAGATGAACACTTCCCCGTTGCTGGTGGGAGTGCAAACTTGTACAGCCACTTTAGAAAACTGGGAATCAATCTACCTCTCCAAAACCTTTATCATGAAGGGATGTTGGATTTTGTCAAAAGCTTTTTCAGCATCTAACGAGATGATAATGTGTTTTTTTCTCTTAGTTTGTTTATATAGTGTATTACACTGCCAGATTTTTGTAGGTTCAATCATCACTGCATCTCTGAGATGAAGCCTACTTGGTCGTTGTAGATGACTTTTTTTTATGTGTTCTTGGATTTGGTTTGCCAGTATTTTACTGAATATTTTTGCATCAATGTTTATGAGGGAGATTGGTCTATAATTCTCTTTCTTTGTGCATCTTTGTGTGGTTTGGGTATCAGGGTAATTGTAGCCTCATAAAACGAGTTTGGCAATTTCCTTCTGTTTGTATTATGTGGAACAATTTAAGGAGTATTGGTATTATCTCTTCTTTAAAATTCTGTCCTGAAACTATCTGCCCCTGGATTTGTTTTTGGCTGGGAGACTTATTGGCGGCCTTTGGGAGAGCCTGCTCCAAGATTGCCTCCAGGGTATGAAAAAAAAGATCCATGGATGTGGCAAGGGCTAGACTTTTTGATCTAAGGGGTAAATAAGGAAACACACTTTCTGACAGTAACTTTCTCTTTCACTTCATCTTAAAAAAAAATCTCTTTTTGAAAATCTCTCTGTCTCCACACAGCTACATTTTTACATATAGCTACATATCTCCATTTACATACATTCATGTCTCTCCTGCACAGACATACATCTCTACACACAGTTATATCTCTTCTCACACAATTACATCTCTCTTCACACAGTTACATCTCTATCCCTAGCTACATCTTTCCCCTGCATATGCACACTTTCTACACATAGCTCTACACAGTTCTTTCTGCAAAGGTCTACATATACCTCCTTCAACAGCCAAACTCTGGACAATTGTGAGTTACATATTCAGGGTCTGACCCATTCTAATAACACACGGTAAGTCAGACGGTTTCCCTCAGGCTAGGGAGATCACTGACTGGGCACGGTGAGTAAAGCAGGCACGTAGCTCTGAGTAGTTAGGGTTCCCAGACAGTGACATTGAAATTCAGGACTTACACAGTTAGTTGGCTGAACCTTGAGGTTATGAGTACGTGCAAAAGTCAGTTGCTGCAGGGAGTTTATGTCTTAGTGTTATCAGACTGACTTTGGTTCAACAAACAGACACCTGGGAACTTTCCTGTAGCCATAAGTCTTCCCAGGTCCCACCCGGCCCTGCGGTCCCGCAGCCATTTATAAAATAATCATTCAGAGGCTTAATATTAATATTAATCATCGACTGTATGGGCTATGGCAGGTCTCTTGTTAGCTAGCTCTTACAGTTTAACTTAACTCATAACTATTCATCTATGTATCGCCACATGTTCCGTGGCTTTACCTGCATCCCATTACATGTTGCTCCCAGGATGGCAGTCTGGCGTCTCCCCGACTCCACCTTTCTCTTTCCTGTCTCTCTCCTTGGATTTCCCGCCTGCCTCTAAGCTGCCTTGCCATAGGCCAAAGCAGCTTATTTATTAACCAATGGGAACAGCACAGAGTCATGGGGTACAGAAAGACACCCCCAGCACTTGCCCTTGTGCAGTTCATCTCCAGGGACAACTAATCTATTTTGGATTTGAAAAAGCTGACTTTGTAGCTGAGAATATTGTCATTTTCCTATGCCAGTCTGAGTAATGGAAAATATAGTATTATTTCTATTCATTAAAATTATACAGATTAAGCAGAAATCATCTCCCTAACCATCCACGGCTATATGTGTCCCCAATAGATGGAATATACACATGAGATAAACACACAAGAGTGGGGAAACACCCACAGCTGTTCTTAGGGAAGAATTGTAGTGGCACATGAGAAAATTACAGATAGAAGCAAATAGTCATTCACAGTCAGTGACCCCATGGTCTTTGCTAAGTGGGGCTCCCATCAGAGAGTTATTCATCTGGTGAATATTAGCTGTCATCTGCTGTAAACTCCCACAGCCTCTGCCAGAGACTTTTAGTGACTGCTTCTGTTTCCTTATGGATAGCAGGTCTCTTTAAATGGTTTATCTGGTCTTGATTTATTTTTGGTATGTGGTACCTATCAAGAAAATTGTCCATTTCTTTTACATTTTCCACTTTTGTAAGAGTACAGGTTTTTTAAGTATGACCTGATAATTCTCTGGATTTTCTCAGTGTCTGTTGTTATGTCTCCCTTTTAATTTCTGATTTTGTTTATTTGGATATTCTCTTGTAATGGATATCTGTTCTACCTATGACCTCGAAGTAACAGCCCCTACGGCATGGCCTCAGGTCTACCCCTAAGACCAGAGAGGCATGTAGAGTGCTCTCTTCTCTTCCTCGTGTGCTTGGATGGTGCGGACTGACTCAGGCAGCAGAACAGCGTGGGACAGAACCTCAGCCTTCCAGGACCCTGCGATGATTCTCCCGTTCTGTTTAGTGAGTTTTCTTTCCTAATAAATTTCTTTTACCCTTTAAGCAGACTCCCATGGATTTCTTGTATTCTCTCTCTGCCTTTTGGTTAGTTTGGATAAAGGTTTGTCTATCTTGCTGATTTTCTCAAAGAACCGACTCTTTGCTTCATTGGTTCTTTGTACGGTTTGTTATTGATTTCAGCCCTCAGTTTATTTCCTGTCGTCTATTCCTGCTGGGTGAATTTGCTTCTTCTTGTTCTAGAGCTTTCAGGTGTGCTGTTAAGTCACCAGTGTGAGATTTCTCCAACTTCTTTATGTTGGCACTTAGTGTTATGAACTTTCCTCTTAGGAACTGCTTTCATTGTGTCCCATAAATTTGGGTATGTTGTGCATTCATTTTCATTGAATTCCAGGAGGTCTTTAATTTCTTTATTTCTTCCTTGACCCAGTGTTAATCAGTTGAGAGTTTTTCATTTTCCATGAGTTTGTAGGCTTTCTGTAGTTTGTGTTGTTGAATTCTAATTTTTATCCCATGGTGATCTGATAAGATACAGGGGGTTATTTCATTTTTTTAAATATCTGTTGAGATTTGCTTTGTGACTGACTAAGTGGTCAATTTTAAAGAAGGTTCCATGAGGTGCTGAGAAGAAGGTATATTCTTTTGTGTTTGGGTGAAATGTTCTGTAGATATGTGTTAAGTACTTTTGAGTCATAACATCTGTTAGTTTCCTTATTTCTCTGCTAAGTTTTAGTCTGGCAGATCTGTCCAGTGGTGAAAGTGGGGTGTTGAAGTCTCTCACTATTAATGTATGGAGTTTGATATGTGATTTAAACTTTAGTAATGTTTCTTTTACAAATGTGGGCGACCTTGTATTTGGGCCATAAATGTTCATAATTTAGATTTCATCTTGATGGATTTTTTCCTGTGATGAATATGAAATGTCCTTCTTCATCTCTTTTGATTAATTTTAATTTGAAGTATATTTTGTTAGATATTATGATAGCTACACCAGCTTGTTTCTTAGGTCCATTTGACTGGAAAATCTTTTCCCAACGCTTTACTCTCCTCTCTTTGAAGTTGAGGTGTTTATTGAATGCAGCAGAAGGATGGATACTGTTTTTGTATCCATTCTGTTAGCTTGTGTCTTTTTCTATGCGAATTGAGTCCATTGATATTAAGAGACATTAATGACCAGTGGTTGTCAATTCTTGTTATTTTTTGGTTTTAGTGGTGGTGGTGGTAGTATGTGTGTTTCCCTTCTTTGGATTTTGCTGGTGTTAGGTTATCTATTGCCTGTATTTTCATGGGTGCAACTAACTTCCTTAGGGTGGAGTTTTCTTTCTAGTACTCTCTGTAGGGCTGGATTTGTGGATATGTATTATTATTATTATTATCATTATTATTGCTTTGTGTTTTTTTTTGGAGACATGGTTTCTCTGTGTAGTTTTGGTGCCTGTCCTGGATCTCACTCTATAGACCAGGCTGGCCTTGAACTTACAGAGATGCACCTGGCTCTGCCTCCCGAGTGCTGGGATTAAAGTTGTGCACCATCACTGCCCAGCTGGATATGTGTTATTTAAATTTGGTTTTGTCATGGAATATCTTGTTCTCTCTGTCTATGGTGATTGAAAGTTTTTCTGGGTATAGTAGTCTGGGCTGGCATCTGTGGCCTTTTAGTGTCTGTAGAATATCTGTCTAGGACTTTCTGGCTTTTACAGTCTCCATTGAGAATTTGGGTGTAATTCTGATGGGTCTGCCTTTAATGTTACTTGGCCTTTTTCCTTTGCAGCTCTTATTCTATAGTTTAGTATTTTAATTATTAAGGGGCAAGGGAACTTTTTTTTTTTGGGTCCAGTCTACTTGGAGTTCTGTAAGCTTCTTGTACCTTCATAGGCATGTCCTTCTTTAGGTTGAGAACATTTTCTTCTATGATTTTGTTGAATATATTTTTCTGTACTTTGAGCTGGAATTCTTTTCCTTCTTCTATCCCTATTATTCTTAGGTTTGGTCTTTTCATGGTGTCCCAGATTTCCTGGATGTTTTGTGTTAAGAATTTGTTGGATTTAACATTGGACCAATGAATCTATTTTCTTTATCCTGTCTTCAACAGCCGAGATCTCCTTTCCGTCTCTTACATTCTATTGGTGATGATTGCATCTGTAGTTCCTGTTTGCTTACCCCGATATTCCCTTAGTTTGTGTTTTGTTTATTGCCTCTATTTTAATTTTCACATCTTGAACTATTTCCTTCATCTGTTTGATCATTTTTTTCTTGGGTTTCTTTAAGGGATTTAATATTTCTTCCAATTTTTTGTCTTTTCCTCCATTTCTTTAAAGGAATTTTCACTTCCTCTTTAAGGGCCTCTATCATCTTCATAAAGTTGTTTTTAGGGTTGTTTTCTTCTGCTTCATCTGCATTGGGATGCTCAGGTCTTGCTGTTGTGGGACCACTGGGTTCTGGTGGTACCATATTGCTCTTTATGTTGTTGCATGTATTCTTACACCACCATTTACCCATATAGCTTTGGGATAGTTATAGGCACAGGTGCTGATTCTTGTGATGTCTTTGTTGGATGGGCCTTTTGTTCCTTTATTGTCTGTTTTCTTTGTTGTCTTTTGACCTGAATGGCCAAGGATTCTGGTGGTTGGCTGGTCCTCAGGTCCAGTAGGATTGTCTCAGCTGAAGTTTCTGGGGGTTTGGGTGCCTAAATGTAGCATGTCCTACAGTTCTTCTGGCTTGTGTGGGCTTTATGTGTGCCTATGGGGTCTGTTCTTCCTACTGGTGTAGATTATGCCTGTGCCAATGAAGACTGTTCTTCCAGCTGGTGTGGGTGGGTGCTGGTGCCTATAGGGGCTGCTGTTCTTTCAGTGGGTGGTGCTTGTATAGGGGCTGTTGTTGTTGTGGTGGATGGTTGGTTAAGGAGCGGATGATGGGATTGTGAGTTTGGGTTGTAGAGTGGGTTGTACACATTACAGAGTTCAGTGAGTGTTGTGGGTGGTGGTGCAGCCTGCCCGCAAGTCTCTCACCTATTGGCCAGCGGCTGGGGACCCAATATCTCACTTTTATAGGCTTATTGGAGAATGTAACTTTTTTGTGCTTATTCTTGGAAAATCTGCCTTCAAATCAGCTGTTTATTTATGAAGTGTTGCACTGTTTTAAAAGGAAAACTAGGCAGGCCTGGTGACATAGGCCAATGATCGCATCTGCTCAGCCTGTGGAGGGATGAGGGCTGTAAGCTCAATACCTGGGTGAATGATAGAGCAAGCTGAAGACCAACCTGGGAAACTTAGCAAATCCTGTCTCAAAAAAAAAAAAAAATCCAAGTATTGGGGATGTCGCTCAGTGAGTGGTACGATGTTTGCCTGATATGTGCAAGGCTCCAAGTTCAATCTGTAGTGCCAAAAATATAGAAAAGAAGTGTATACCATAAAATAAGCACTGTCTCACTGTACTACAAACATCTGTATGTTTCTAACACAGTTTTAGAAACCATCTTTCCTCTACTGCATGGGTTTACCATGGGCATGAAATTACTAGACCCAGGCTTGCGTTTCCCTGTGACCCTGTCCCACGAATCATGGGTTTTTATTTTTATTTATTTATTTATTTATTTATTTATTTATTTATTTATTTATTTATGTTTTTTCCAGACAGAGTTTCTCTTGTGTAGCTTTGCGCCTTTCCTGGAACACATGCTTTAGCCCAGGCTGGCCTCGAACTCACAGAGATCCGCCTGCCTCTGCTTCCCGAGTGCTGGGATTAAAGGCGTGTGCCACCACTGCCCGGCTTGAATCATGGGTTTTGAAATGCCTATGTGATTTACAACAAGAAGCAGACAACAGCAGGAAAAGCTTTGAGAAGGCTACCTTTGATCTTGTTCTTCCCCCTTGGTTCATTCAGCTGTAATGAGAATGCACTTCACAGAGCTCTGAAGCAAGCAGCTTGATTAGCAGCAGTCTTCACATTTCCATCAAGACTGCTTCCTCCTCTGGTTCATAGCCATTGTTCAGCATGGAACACAGATATGAAGGCAGGAATCCTCTAACAACTAGATGAGCATGAGGACTGACTCCTAGTGTCCCTAACACAAGCCACCTGTGGGTTACATAGCAACACAGAATGCTTTTCCTTCTCAATTTCCTTCAGAGTCAAACTTGCACTGTGTACCTTAGGTCTCCTTGCGCTTTCTCACGTGCATTTTGTCTAATGTAATTTTTGCATGTTTAGGTGTCTGCCTCTCAGAGGACTTGGCTGACATAGATCACTAAGTGATATAAGACCCAAAGGTGATGGTAACTGTTTTGGCTGTCATATTGAATGAATCAGTTGAAAATCAAGAAAATTGGGCAGAGAAGCCAGGGAGGTAATGAAACTGACAGTAACTGAATTCCTTATAGTCAGTCTCCAGTGTGCTTCTACAGGCCATAAATTAAAATCTCTTCTTCCATGAAAGCAGGAACATATAGTATTTAAGTACTTCTGGATCCCCAGCATGAATACTTTGCTGGCTACATAGAAGGCACAAAAAACTCCCACCTACCCACCCACCCACTAAACACATACTGTATGAGCAAGTCCTATTCTTAAATAAACCACCAACTTTACACATTCTCTCGTAACTGCTAACCACTTCACTGCTGGATCATAGTAACGTGTAAGGAATGTCCAGGCTGTTAAAGGTATGTCTTTACCCACGAGCTCCTGCAGGCAGATCTTTGTTCTGTCTCTTTTGGAATGCAGCTAAGGAGTCTGAGTAACCCACCCTCAGAGAAAAAGACCATCTTAAGCCTACTTTAAAATGAGAAAAAGCTGTCATTCTCTCTGAAGCAAAGTACCAGCATTACACAACACTGATCCGGGCTGCCCCACTTTCTGTTTAGAGCCAGATTCTCCTATTTCATCAAAAAAACATTTCCACCCAAACTGACTTTTTTTTTTTGAACAAATAAGACTTTTATAAGCAGACACAAAACAATGGAAGTACTTCCTATATACTGATTTTAACTTACTTCCATATAATCCTGATTTTTAAATTTAGAATGATTTACTGCCAAACAAAACCCATAGGAACTTAACTATGGTAAGAAACCAAAACACGAGCAAATAAGCACGAGATTTGCTATAAACCTTCAGGCCACTGTAGGAATTCTGAACAAAGCAGCTAGAGCTCTTAAAAGCACATGTTGTTGGAGAGCATCAAGCCATCCAGACTCAATCATTCCTGGGTGTGCCTCAAAGTCATTTTAAGGCTCAAATATAGGGACATTGATGCTTTAGATATTAGTTCCAACATAAGGTGAGGGTCAGTATGGGATGGTGTCTGTTCATTCCTGGCATTACTGATGTGACAGCCTGATACTAGGTTCATGAAAGGGGGTAAAAGCAAGAAAAATTCTAAAATAATAAAGACTGCCTGGTGGCATTACTAGCTAACTTTATTAACTATTATTATTATTAATCATTACTAGCTAACATATACTGCAAAAGGTACTCAAGAAACACTGCAATTCATCCTAATGAACATTTTCTTTCTGTATTTTGATTTCTTTCTTCACAGTGTTAATTCTAATTCTTCTAATTCTGTTAATGAATTAGAAGTAACAGCCTCACATTATATGGCTCTGAGACATACATTAGTACCTGGGCCTTTCAGCAAGTCTCAGGCTGAAGTGGTGGCTAAATTTATCCATCGGTTTGGGAATATCAGTGTCAAAAAGGCATGTATTCTAATTTTAGTAACCAAAAGAAATTTGTCTGGATTAGCACAGAGTTCTTACGTGTGTGTGTGTGTATGCGCACGCGCGCACATACACACACACAAGGATTTACCCACTTGTTTAGTTTTTGAAAATTTCATTTTTATAGTTTGATGAGCATTCATTTCCTCCTTTCAGAAATAATAAACTAAAATACAAGGAAGGAAGCTCTTTATTTCTTAAATTACTCATGAGAGCTGAGGCAGGAAGATTTATTCTAGTCTTTCTATCCAATTGTCACAGTTTCTCCAGAGACTAGAGCTTGTCCTGCTGGAACACCATTGCTTTGTTTGAGAAAAACAGAGGACTGCCAAAGTGCCTGGGCTTTGGGTGCAGTTAGCAGATTAAGCCACAGCCAAGGGATGCATTGTGCTCATCCATCCCAAGACTAGAGACCCACTACTGTGCATTTTACCAACCCACGGGGCACACTGAGAAAGTCTTTATGCTCACAGCCTAATGCGGCTTCCTTGGTTAAGTGGAGTTTCCCTTCCTTCAGAATGTGGAGAAACCTATACAGGCAGGACACCTTAGGAATGGAGGGTGGGGTTCCTCCTTGGTCTCTGAAATGAATACTTCAGTGAAGAAGTGGACTTGAGATGTCAGGGTAGGGAGAGGAGGAAGGACTGTTACCAGACTTATTGACACATTATTGTCTTGAAAGGAATTAGGAAATGCAACATTTTCATATTCATCTTATCTGTGAACACATATTCATATGCTACAACTGTAACCGTAACCCTACTAGCCAGCATTATGCAATGCAGACAGTAATAATAAGACCAATCTATGTATATTACCAAGGAGATTTTTAATTTTTTTCAAGTAGAGTTTAGAAATCAAAGAAACTGAAATCATAAAGCAGCTGTTCAAACCCCAAAGGCAAAATTTCCTGGTTCTAGAAACCATTGCTGAAGAGTTTCTATCAGTTTTACTGTGGGACATCTCTCTAATGCCAATAGAATTGAAGGGTCGCATGTACCTCTGCACATAAGTGTATTTGAGTTTTTTAACTAAAAGCTTATTTTCTATTGGTTGTATTTCATGCTCTCTGTCCTATTTATCACACAGTGGTTCACAATAAGATGTAGGTGCAGCTGGCTCTGGGAATTACTGGTGATTTTGTGAGGAGAATGTAAATATGCCCTCACTTTAAAAATTCCCCCCACCAGCATCCTTAGAAACCACTTCTTCTCCACCCACTTTCCCCCTGAGTCATTAGCTCATGCAACCAAGATGTATTGGATGCCTACCATGTGTTAGACTCTTGATCTGAGCACTAGGATTATATCAGTGAACACAGACAAAATTGCCTAGTAGTGGATTAATTTTTAGTAACAGGTGCAATTTTAAATGAAGGAGTGAGGCAAAGCCACACTTGTTGGTGAAGTGAGAGCCAACATTCAGGGAGGATGGCTTACAGAGGATGGGTAAAGAACATTGGGTTTCAGCCTCCTAAACTATCTGAAGCAAGAATAACTGTATGCCCACAGAAGAATGAGAAAGGTAGAGAATGAGGCATGAAGGGTTCAAGGAAAGCTCGTTTTATTTCTTTTACATTTAAGAGTATTTATGTTGCCTATAAGCTGAAGAAATTTCTCTGAAAGAATTTTTTCCTTAAGAATTAGTTAGCTATCAAATGCATCCATGATAACTAAAATCTTATAATTAGAAAAAATTTAAACATATGTACATTAAGATGCACATTAAATAGACCTTATCTGCTTAGGTCTATTTTATTCAAAAAAGGAGAGGTTTAAGCCCATGGTCAGGACAAATCTCTCTCACCGGCCAATCCTGCAGCTGCTCGGACCCAAATAAACACACAGATGCTTATATTATTTATAAACTATATGACTGTGTGGCTCAGGCTTCTTGCTGTCTAGTTATCATATCTTAAATTAACCCATTTCTATAAATCTATACCTTGCCATGTGGCTCGTTATACTGGGTAGCCATTCCAGCTTTGATCTGGAAGTTCCAACCCCCATTGAGGCTTCAGTAATGGTCACGTCTACAAGGCAGGGCCAAGAGAGGACCCCGAAGACCTGAGATCTGGATGCGCTGGCTCTCTTGGTTCCTGGACCCAGGACTCTGAGACCGAGCAGAGTTCTCCAGAGAACACCGCCGGATTGTGCTACACCTTTCCCAGACCTATCCCTTCACTTGTAAGTTACCCCACAAAATAAACCTCCCTTTTAACTATGTGGAGTGGCCTTAATAATTTCACCAATATCTGGCACCCAACGTGGGGCAAATTCCAAAGGCCTGGGTGGCTCCCACCCTTAGCTTCCTCCCCGACTGGCGGGTGTTGATTACACTGTGGTGCTCGTGGCTGGCCACTGCCTGTGACGGCCATGCCAGCGGAAGAGAGTGCTGGATGGAAGAATCACAAGCCATGGTTACCTTTTTAGAGCTTTATTGGGAGAGGGGGGAGAGAGACAGAGAGAGAGAGGGAGAGGGAGAGAGGACAGACGGAAGGAGAGAAAGAGCAGCAAGAAAAGAGGAACGCACAGAGGGCCCACCCACTTTTTAGGCTGGGACGCCATCACAGGCTGGTGACGCAATTAAGGACAGAATCCTTACATCCCAGACTTTCGCTTATTATAAAAAAGCAGGTAGATGGGAATAGGGGCGTTGTTCCTCTCAAAAACTGCTTCCAGCTGACAATTGGATGTTGGTTGGCTCTTGGGGGAGTCTTCTGAGGTAGACAGGCGTTGTGGGATGTTGTCCGTCATCTGTTTGTTCTGGAGACATGTATCCCTCTTGGCTGTGGCTGGGAACTTTTTGTTTGACAAGATGCTGGTGACATCTTAGCTTAGAGAGAGAAAAGAATCATTATTATTTTATGTTGGTAGATCCAGCCTGTCCAGATGGATTTTGAAACATGTTAAGCTTTACCAGAGACATTATTTTAAAGCACCTGTTTCCTTTACTAGTTTGGCATCCAGGAGACAGGTGGTCAATTGTTAAAAGCATCTCACAGTAATAGATGTTTACATTAAAATCTTTTTTGTAGTGCCCAGACACTTTTTGGTCTGGGGGTTTAAATATCTTTTAGCTGTTACAGTTTTTTACTTGATGATCTCTGGACTCTGGTTCTGTGGTGGTCCTGTATCATTAGCTGAACAGTGAGTTAGAATAGGGAACTGGGAAGAGAAAAGCTTGTGGTGCATGAGAACTAATTTTTTTGGAATAAGGGACAAGGCAAAGATCAGGGCCCTGTCTGTATGCACGTGAGAAACACAGGCAGTAACTCTAAAGGTGCAATTAAATCTGGTGAGGTGGGTAAGGCTGTCCTCTGTACCTGACAATAAAGGAGACGTGACATCCCCAAACTCCCAGGACTGAGTCCGTAGCTCTGGTGTTCAGAAGGAAAGAAACGGATCGCTTCCCTGCTGCATTCTGGGTTCCCTGCCATGTCTGTAGCCAAGCCTAGGTCTGCTGGAGGTCTTATTTTGATGTACCCATGCATCTTGGCGCCTGGGGGCAGTCAGCTGACTTGTTGTCTTTCTAGGCAGCACTTATAACAAGGCTGTTGATGGCCTGGCAGGGCATTCATTAGCCTGTGGCCTTTTCCTCACTTAAAACAGGGACCCAACAGTTTTTGGGAGTCAGTGAGTGTCAGCACTTGGCAATTTTGTTTTTGGGCTTTTATCTCTTCCCTGGCACACCTTAAATGCCACAGATGACTCTCTTGGCTGTGGAGTCAGGAGTCTTGCTCTCCAGATGCTTAAGTTTTAGTCAGAGATGTCTGGGGAACAAGAGACGGATTTTTACTCTGTATCCTGAATTTTTTTTCCTGATGATTGGTGGCTTTAGGACAGCTTTTGGAAGATCTGCCAGGAGGCACACTATAAACCGATCCTTTTGGAAGACTTGTCTGAGGCTATAAGCTGATTTTTGGCTTAAGAGCCATCCTGACTACTGTAAACTTATTTGTATGGATCTTAGCTGCTTCCAGACCTGTCTGTGTCTCTCAAGGCAGTTTGAGAATGAGTGGGTGGAGTTCAGGTGAGTTAGGGCTAGAGTCAGTAAAAGCCACCCAAGCCTGCTCATTTGGGCTTGCCCACTGCCGGCGGAAGTCAGACAGAAAAGGTTGCACGTGGCAGATGCAGAAGTGGGGAGGAAGAAGGCTTTAGAGCTTTAGCAGAAAGCTTGGAGATAAAGTAATTTTTTATTTGCTCGCTCAGTGGCAGAAGTTCCTGTGACTCTGTTATGTGGCCAGATTTACCAGTACTGCGAAGCTGTTATGTGGCCAGATTTACCGATACCTGCCCCTTTGTTCTATGGCTTTTGCTGGCAGAAGTTCCTGCAAAGCTGTTATTCGGCCAGAGTTATCGGTACCCGCCCCTATCTGCCAATGTAGGTGGTAAATGTATCTGCCCCTTTGTCCCATGGCTGTAGCCAAGAGAAAAATAAAAAATTAAAATAACAAACCAGGATCAGACTACAATTTTGGGCATCCCCGAGAGTGAAGAGAGATCTATGCATCAGCTCAAGTCACTGATCCTCTTTGTCAAGGGATTGTGAGGGTTGCAGCTGCACTGGAGTTGGTCCACAATGGACCTGAGACAGCATTTACTCCCTCGTCAGGAGCGAAAATGTGCCTGCCATTGCCAGCACAGCCCGAGGACAACCCCCAGGGTGTCTGTCGCAAAGAATATAGCTCAGACTATAGCCTCAAGAACGGCAGACTCACTGTGGTGATGGCAGCGGTAGCTGTGTGGGGGTCCAGCAGAGGCAGCGAGGGATGCGTGCGCTCGCGGTTTCGCTGGATGGGGGAGGAGGCAGCAGGTGACAGCTGTCACAGCAGGTCCTTGGTGCTCAGTGGTGTATCCGAGTTTGAACGGCACCAAATGTTGGTTACGCTGCAGCACTTGTGGCTGGCTTCTGCCCACGGTGGCCATGCTGGTGGAGGAGAGTGCTGGTCGGAAGAATCACAAGCCATGGTTACCTTTTTAGAGCTTTATTAGGAGAGAGGGGGAAGAGAAAGAGAGGGAGAGAGAGAGAGAGAGAGAGAGAGAGAGAGAGAGAGAGAGAGAACAGCCAGAAGGAGAGAAAGAGCAGAAAGAAAAGAGGAATGCACAGAAGGCACACCCGCTTTTTAGGCTGGGACGCCATCACAGGCTGGTGACATAATTAAGGACAGAATCCTTACAGCGGGCACTTGAAGCTGCAGGGTACCGCCTACAGAGCTCCGTAAAACCAGGAAAAACCTACACGGTTCCATTCCTGAAAAGGAGCTAATCCAGTCTCAGTTCCACAACAAGTTTAGCCCCCAGACCAGCAAAACCGCTGTGAGTGAGGTGTTCCCCCTCCTCCTTGAACGTGGGCTCCCTGCCCTAGCCTGAGGCTTCCACAGTTTCACCTAGTTAAAATAGACTCCCACTGTCTCCGGCAGCACCCTACAGAGGCACAGAGAGGGCTTGGAGCCGGGCCTGCTGGCAGATCTCTTGTCTGCAGAGGCAGAGAGGGCCTTAGAGCGGCCTGGAACTCTCCACGCCCTGAAGCTCCAGGGAGTCACCTGAAGAACTGCCTACTGCCTGTGCTCACTCTGCCGCCAGCCAAGGCATTCAACAGAACCTGCTTTGGAGCTATACCAATGCCTCCTGCTGGCTAAAAAGTGCTACTACACCCCCTAAAACCACAGAAAGGTAAGCTAGGCAAATAAGCGTTTTATTTCAAGTAAAAGTACTTGATAATTTTACACCTTAAAACTGACTAACAAATTTTGAGTAATTCTTATAATATGGCTGACAACATTACCTCACAAGAATTTAAAAATCTTTTTGCCTGTATGATGAAAGACATTTTCCTGAAAATATACAACCTTCCTAAGGCATATCTGGCCTGTACCACTTTGACATTCATCATAATAATTCACACAGTGTTCAAACACTGGTTTAATAATAATAACAAAGATGAGTCATTATTGGGACTGATAAAGGCTTTAAAAGATAACAATGAAGGCTTACAGAAGAAGATTCTCTCTCTGAAATCTGCTAACCAGGATTTACAGGTTTTCAAAGATAGCAGTAAAGGCTTACAGAAAAAAGATTCTTTCTCTGGAATCTGCTAATCAGGATTTACAAAACAGGCTTGTATCCAAAATTGCTTTAAATAACTTAGAATTCTGTTGAC
>CABHPQ010172714.1:66710-83208 GCA_902168405.1 Peromyscus aztecus | reverse complement strand
CCCCGTCACAAAGCCCTTTGTCATTTCAAAAACCTATGAAAACACAAGAAAGTAATTGAAACATTCCCTAAAGACTTTTTTCTTTCTATTAACAAGAGCTGGAGAGGGAAGCAGCGCTGGCTGCCTCTGGTTCGTGAACACTTCCTGGCTTGCATGAGTCTGAGTCTAATTTTCTGACCAGAGAGAGATTCAGGAGTCTGCTGTGACCAGACAGTTGTGGTTAATGGCCCTTTAACTTTCGGGCTCAGACATTCCTGACGGTTCTGAAGAGCTGTTGTTGATGTGGGTTTTATCCACTAATCAGTGTTTCTACCCTGATAAAAATTAAAACAGAGACTCTTTAACATTTACTTTACTAAAAAAAAAAACAAAAAACAAACAAACAAAAAAACAAAAAAAAAACCCCAAACCATTGCACAATAAGTAACTTTTAGAAAATAGAAGTAAACAAGAATGACAGTATTGTGCTTTTTCCACCCCCAAATTCTGATGCTTGTCTCCAGTACATTGTGTGTTATTTAATGTGGTTACTTCATGGAGGTACATGAAGAAAATGCCTCCCCCCTATCAAAATCTGTGCTGAGAGGATGGGACTCTTGGGCCACTGGTGGCCCCTAGGGGTCCCTAGAGCTCAGATAGACAGCATAGTTTTAATCTACAGGGTGCTGCATTTTAAAACTTTAAAGTCCCTAATTTGACAAAAAGTTGCCACCCTTTAAAATTCCAGATTTGATACATACAAAGGACATAATGAATGGGACCCTTTCATTTCAATCAGTTTCCGAGCAGCGCAGGATAGAATTCAGGTGTTCTGTATAGTCACTTATCAGCAAACATGGGATTGTGTTGCCTAGTGGGACTTGAAGGCACTTTTAAATTAGGAGAAAAGGGACATGGTGCAGCTTAGATACCATTTCCATGGGGCAGTGTTATGGCACTTAGAGAGATAAACAGAAGGGTCTCAGTGTCTGGATGCTCTGTCTAGAGTTAACAGCTATTTTGTAGCCCAGGCTGGCCTCGAACTCACAGAGATCTGCCTGCCTCTGCCTCCTGCGTGCTGGGATTAAAGGTGTGCATCACCACCGCCTGGCGGGATTTTGTGCTTACACATATGTTATATATGCAGACATACACAATGAGAGGACCTGAGTTTGGTCCCCAGCACCTGTGTTGGGTGGTTTACAAGCCTCTTTCACTTTAGCTCCAGGAAATCCAGTGCAGTCTTCTGGCTTTCACAGTCACCTGCACCAACGTATACATTGCACTCTCCCCACATACATATGGTTGAAAAATAAAAGTCTTTTAAAAAAGGAAGTGATGCCCATTCAAAAGATCCTTTTGCCTCTTTTAATTCAAGTGGTGATTACCTGAGGATGCTGTTACCCATGTGGATACGTGTTACTAATACTAGTTGGTGGTTACAGAAACAGGCTTTCCTTTTGAAAACTAGAGACTGTTGTGAAACACTGTCCTCTAAGCGTCATAAACATCACTGTCTTTATCTTGGCAGATCAAGATGGCCTGTTGATGATCCCTCATAGAAGTAGAGGGTGGGAGGGTCCTCGCACTTCCCCTATGAGCCCAGCTATTTGTTCTTGCATCTCCCTGATACCCATATGTAATTCTTCTCCTGTTGCCTGTGGTTTCATGGTTTTGGGAGGTGTTAGAGTATATAAGGTGTGGGAGGCCAACTAAGGTGAGGGACTGCATTGTAGAGTTATGGGGATGCTGTCATTCACACTGGGATGAATGAAATCTTGCAGTAATGTAACTGTTTTGTGGTATCCTAAGCAACTGTGAATAACCCCTCACCCATGCTGTGTGAATAAGTCCAGGAAACACATTGGTCCTCAATCTGTGCTTGGGCAAGATCCTCAATTGGGGCTGTCATTAAAGCCTCATCTGGGATGAGTAGACATTTATCTCCCTGGGAAAAGCTGATGCAACAGAAGACTAAAGAGGGAGCTAGAACAATACCACTTTTCCTGTTAGCTTCAGTGTAAGCTTTAGCACCAAGACTTGGTCCGTAGTAGTGAGGTCTGGAATATGTACAGGAGATCTAACCCTTGGAGTCTGCCCTGGGCACACTGGCCACCACTGAGGAGTCTATCTGAGGGGCAGGGCTATCCCTACTTCCCGACTTCCCACCTCGTAGCTGATGGAGGCTGAAGTCTGGCTCTGCCTGGTACATGGTCAGAAATGTAATTTCATTAGTGTCCTTGAGTTAATGAGACTGCTGCTTCCAAGCTGGAGAGCTGTCAACAAGCAGGAACAGCTAATGGTGCTGATGCTGAGCAGAGCTTCACTCCAGCCGGCTGGACTCGTATCTCTGCTCAGCTGCAGGCTTGATGATGAGCCCTGTTGGGAGTGTGCTCACTGCACAGGGATCTGGGCTCCCAGGTCACAGGTTGAATGTGACATTATAGGGCAGGCTGCAGGGGCAGTGGGGTGAAATGACATCAGGTTGCACCAGCAGCAAAGTAGAAACTTCACAGATGAATGTGTATGAGAGGAAGGCGTTAGTTAAGCCTGTGTTCAGCTGCACAGGCCTCTCAATATATGGGGATGGTCACTTTGCAACTTGTGGTTTGATAATGTTGGTGGTTTTTAGTAAATTCTCTCAGGGCTGGGGGTCTAATTTTTTTTTAAATTTTCATAAGTTTTTCATTATAAAATTTTTCTTGGGTTTTATATATTTGAAGATATATCACAATTGACCTAAGATTTAAATTTGAAATATGAACATATTGTGTATACAAGGCATGTATCACTTATTGTTCAATAATGACAAGGTATAGAAGAGTCAAAATGGTAACTTAACAACAGCTATATTCTCTTTCAAAGTGTTTTAGTTAGGTTAGGCTGTGATAACAAATATCTCAGATTTGATAGTTTCTGCACATATTTCCCATAGTTCTGGAGGCTAGTTGTCCAAGACAAAGTAGCCATTTTCACTAATTTATAATGAGGACTTTGAATTTGTTTTTAAGTATATATGCTTATTAACATCGTCCCACCCCTCCCTTTCTTTCTTCCAACAACCCTCCTTCCCCCAGTCTCTTCACATTCATGTCTTCTTTTTCTTTATTGTTACATGTATACATATAATTGAATAAATACAACCTCCTGAGTCCATTTAGTGTTGCTTGTCTGTGTATGTTTTCAGAGCTGACTGCTTGGTATTGGATAACCCATTAAGAGCCTCATCCTTTAGGAAGACTGATTCTCCTGCTATCAGCAATTGTTGACTGCCTGTACCTCTTCATCTAGGAGGGGGACATTGTGAGATTTTCCCATCCACACTGGCATATCCACTACTGGGTCTAAATTTTAAAAAGTTCTTTTTAACCCCCCCCACCACTTTTTCATACACGTGTTTTGATTGCATTTATTCCCTCCTTACCTTCTTTTATATCCTTCCCCTGGTCTCTATTCCTCCCAATACATTCCCATCCTACTTTTGTATCTTTTTTAAAAAAATGACCCACTGAGTTTAATTAGACTTGGTTGCATGAGCATGAGTGTGAGATTATTTACTTGATCATGGTTAACTTATCAAGGGCCACACCATTTGGGGGGAAATGTTTTGCCTTCCCTGGCATCTATCTGCCAACAGCTTCTCAGCTAGGGGTGTGGAGTCCAGATTTTAAGTGATTAGGATTTTTTTTTTCAGTATGAAACTGTAGGGAGTGGAATCAGCTGAAGGTTTAAAAATGTGTGAACATTCATAAAAAGGGTTGCCCGTTAAGAAGCAGGTAAAGTCTAAGGTGTATTTTGTTCAGTAACTGTGTTTCATCATCGAGTTGCCGAGTACTGGTGAAGGCAACTGGACACGGGAGAACATTTGCAGTTCTTGCTACACTCTGTACTGTACCTGTGCCAGAGAGCTCCTGAAGTGTTTGCTGCTTCCCACGTCAGCGTGGAAACTGGGCAGTGAAAACATCAGCGTTTGCTGTTAGTGCTAGGGTTTTGGGTTCAGTCTCTGTACAAAAGGGACATAACAAGCCAACGGCCCCTTGCTGGAGAGTGTGCTTGGATGCGAGGACGTGAGATGGAGTTAATGGTCTTTGTTTAGGTTTGAACAAAAAGATGCTGAAAGATAACGAAGTAAGCAAATGAACCTCCCCACCTCGCTGCAGTTTGGCTCGGAATGCCTAGAGTTTGAAGATGGTTCTCCCAAGAGGCTGTCATCCAAGCTTTTTAATTTGATTTTGAAAGCTGTGCTTTGTTGAATATTTGATGACACTGACTGCAGCTCTCTGCAGTGCCTTCTCCGTGAGTCCCTTCTGGCAGCTAGAGGAGCCTGTCATTTTGGAGATTTCCAGGAGTTGACTTGATTCTCTATGAGGGAGTAGCGAGAGGAAGCATGCCTATTCTAGTCAGTTTAGCAGGCCCTAGAGGGGTAGGGGGACACCCACAATCTCCTATCTTCTAATAAAAATCCCAGCAGTCCTCTGTTGCATAGAGGGCCAGGAGCTGTAGCTGTCCAGCGCTCCACTGAGGGCTGTTCTGCTGAGTAATGTCTCCAGGGATGATGGTGAGGATATCCTTTGGTTTGTAATAGCTCTCCGACTTGATGGCTGCACTAGCCTGGGCTTTCTCATCTGTCGGGCAGAGAAGTAAGGCCCACAGTTGCATTTAGATCGTTCTCTAAAGCCAGGATTCAGTAACTTCTGTGGATCCATTCGAAAGAAAGTTTGCATGTTCGGAGTCCATGATTGACTGCTGTAGGTTCTCAGCCATGTAGCTCTTAAAACACCCAAGGAGTAGAAACAGCTACTTTTCCTGGATGCTGCCCCAGTCCACTGGACACACTGAAATGTTAGGAGACTCAGCAGAGATCAGGGAAGGAGGGAGGCTGGAACCCATGGCTGGCATGGCGCACCTTGGAAAAGGCTTGTTTCTTGCATGGTTCACCCTGGAATACTCAGTGTGGATGCAGCATGGGTGTGGGAGGACGGGGCAGCTGCAGACAAGAGGACTGCAGTCTTACTGGGCTGGTGATACACTTGCATTCCTGGGCATGGGAATGGTGCTTTAACGGGCGTGGGAGAGGATGCTTTAGGAGCCTTACACTACATCTTTCTTTTGGGTCCTTTATTTGACAGTTATTAACTTTACTGTTTTTTTTTTAAATCATCCGATAACTACATGTTAGAAATCATGTGTCTTTTATTTTTTATTAGAGAATTTCATACAATGTACTTTGAATATGTTCCCTTCTCCCAACTCCTCCCATAACCACCCTATTCACCTTCTCATCCCTTCCCACCCAACTTTGAGAGTCCTTTTTCTCCCCTCTCCTCTTCCTCCTCCTATTTTGTTCTCCCCTTCCTTCCTTCCTTCCTTCCTTCCTTCCTTCCTTCCTTCCTTCCTTCCTTCCTTCCTTCCTTCCTTTTCCTTTCAGTCCAATTTGTTGTCCAGTTAGTCTTGGGGTGTAGGGCCTGTCCTGGTGTGTGGTCCACTTACCAGGGGTCACATCATTAAAGAAAACTGACTCTCCCTCTTCTAGCAGCTGTAAAGTGCCAAAATAGCCTTTCAGCCCATGGTAGAACAGTGTAGTCTGTTATTTCTAAAGAGATCTATTTTTTTTGTCTGTTGCTGATAGGTCTCCAAGCCTCCAGTCTCTTTTCTTCAGAGAATAATCCCTGCTTCCTGAGGATGGAGGCAAAAATAGGTCTATCCTATAATATGTGAATTCTAGTTTTCATGAAAAACATTTTGAGGTTGTAACTTAAATTTTTTAGATTATGCTTGTATTCCTCTCTGTTCACAGGGTCATAACAAGCTAACTGACCTTTGCTGGAGAGGGTGCTTGGTGCTAGAGGACATGAGTTGAAGTTATTTTTTCTTCCCATGCTGGGGATCAGGCCCTCTGCTCTGTGCTTGCTAGGTGGACACTTTACCACTGAGATGCCCCCACTGCTCCCTGCTTCCACTGATGTCACATGTGAGTAAGGAGAGCAGAGCTAGTCACCTTGTGTTCTTCCTGAGTGCTCTGCCTTGCTTGGAGAACTGATAGCTGACTGGAGCTTTTTCTTTTGATTTTTTTTTAACCAGTTGGTTTAAACTCAGGAGGGACATTTTGGTCTTTGTTCCCAATGGGGAGACATGTGAGGACATAGGGTTGTCAGCTCTGCTTTTGATTCATTTTCTTAACCAACCACAAAGTAACAGAGCTGCTTAAATGTCTCATTTAAGTTGCCTTCACTCCTCCATTTTTATTTCTGGGGCTCCCATAAGAGTAGAAACTTTCCCTTGGATTGGTTCTAGTGATTTCTCTTTACCTGAGTGGTGATGGAATGCGATATTTCTGATTGAGTAACATATTAAGACACTATTAAACTTTAGTTATTGTGAATACGAATTAATCATTTTCTAACTGTTGTCTCATTAGATTCTAATTTATTTTCCCACCGGGACAACAAGGGCCATTTTGTTTTTGTCTTAGATGGATAGACTTGGGCTCCTGTGTTCTTATTGCCATTTTTCTGGGGGAAGTATGTCTTAATTTCCTGCTGGGCCTCAAGAGCAAATGTGGCTGGATTCACCACTTTGATTAATGCTTAACAGACTTGTGGCATTTGAAGTTAAAAAAATGGTAACTTGGAACTTTAGAAATGCTTTGGTATCATTTGTACCTGAGTAGGTTACAGGCACAATATGCAGTTTGGTTAAAATGATAAGCCAGTTTGGTGAAGATGCATACCACCAAAACTTGCACCTTTATCAGCTATTATATACCACATAAAACTTGATATGTAAGTGTCCTTCTGAGATTAGCTAGTTAGTGTTGATTTGGCTAGGGTTTAGATACTGTTTTAGTTCTTTTGTGCATGTATTGAGTTATTGCTGTATACATTCATTATTCTGAATGGTGGGATTCAGCAATCAAAAAATAGACCAAGTGCTTCTCTCAATGTTTTCATTCCTTTATTACTGTGTGTGTACGATGTGTATGTGGTGAGGGAGCTCACATATGTCATAGTGTACATGTGGAGTGAGAGGACAACTTGCAGGAGTCAGTTCTCCCCTTCCATTGTGAGTTCCTGGGATTGAACTCAGGCCACCAGGCTTGTGTGGCAAGCTCCTTTACCAGCTGCAGTGTGAGGTTGGGGAGAGAAGGTAGGCTTATGGATGAGAACTTGAAGGCAGCATCTCCTGGCAGTAAAGCTCTCTGGGTCTCAGTCACACAGTCTAGGTTGCCTCTCTGCTAACAGGAGACAGGAGCAATGACAAAATGTAATGAGATGAACAGAAGCATCTTCGAGCTTCACAAGAATATGCCATTCATTTTGTCTTGCCCTCATAACAATCTCTAGCAATCTTTATGATAAACTGGACATGGGAAGTGTGTCTCTATTCTCAGTACTCAATGGGGAATGAGGGTCATGAGTTCAAGGATGGCCTGGGGTATATTGTGATACCTTGTCTTTTAGAAAAAAAAACTTTACAGGAATACATGTTTGTTAGGATGCTTCCTGTGGCATATTACATTGCTAAACAAGAGGCTACTTCCACATATGGAGGAAACCACCCCCCATCAAATTTTTATTTTTCAGATGACATTATTTGCAAACATTAACAATAATGCAAAATATTAACAAATGTAAACACTAAAAATACATTTGGAGAATGGCATTTTATATTAACTAATATGACACAATTTACCTGATATGCAGTAAATAATGCCTCTGAACTGGGGCCTCTTGATCAGAATAGACTGACCAATTGTTTTATAAGGTCTTTACAGTACAATAAGAGGAATTAGGGTTTTTATTTTTCTAACGTTTCCATTTTTTCACATACTTACAGATATAAAAACACTAAAAAGGTGGTGGGGGTAATCTCTTTGACTTACTTAGCAAAATGAAAAGTAGTTTACACAGAGGAAAGGGATAGCATAGAAATACCCAATGATCTTGCAATTATTACATGATGAATTAAAGCAATATATACAGAGAAGATGGTGGTTTTCTTGCTGGGTGGCTTTGTTTTTATTTTTTTTTTTTTAACAACTGCGAAGACTATCAAAGAGCTAATGAACACATTTTCTGTTTGAAGGGAGTCTAAGCCTTCATGCTATCTTAGGTCCTTGGTTTTGACTGCAACTTTCCTAGGTTTCCATTATCCCATCAGTAGCATCTCTCAAAACATATAAACCTTTCTTTTTTATGAAAAACAACTTACTTTTTCTGTATGCATTTATTTTATAACTGCATATGCATTTATTTCATAATTACATATTCATTTATAATACTTAATATTACCTACTTAGTCAGGAAGAGCAATGCAACTGATTAAGGACTAGTCATCAGGAACCATGTGCAGTCGTGTATCTACCTCTGACTGCAATTGAGTTTGGCACTTTGCAGTGCTGGGGATTGAACCCATGTTCTGTAGCATGCTAGCCATGTGCTTGGTACCAGTGAGCTACAGACTCAGCTGAGTTTTGTACTTTGTTCTGGTTATATAATGTGACAACAACACAAATAGGAGGTTCCGGGAATAATGGATATTTTTAGAGTATAACTGGGTGGGTGGGGGCTGGAGAGATGGCTCTGTGGTTAAGAGCCCCGGCTGCTCCTCTGAAGGACCCAGATTCGAATCCCAATACCAATATGATGGCTCACAACTGCCTGTACATCTAGTCTCTGGGATCTGACACCTTCTTCTGGCCTCTAAGAGCACCAGCATGCGGGTCATGCACAGATATACATGCAGGAAAAAACACCTATACATATAAAAATAAAACTCTCTTTCTCTCTCTCTCTCTCTGTCTCTCCCTCCCTCCCTCCCTCTCTCCTTGGAATTTGAAATTACAGTTTAAAGCAAATCCAGAAATGCAAAGATCTGGACAGTTGAGGTGGCACCTGATTATAATTTTAGCACTTGGGAGACAGAAGCAGGAGAATTACAAGTTCAAGGCCAGCCTGGGCTACTTTGTGAGTTGTGAGCCAGCTCCAGCCATAAGAAATGTTGCCAAGATTCGTGGAGGCTGTGTGGATGGCTTGTTGCAGCCAGACCTGTGCTGTGGAGCTGTAGGAAGAAGCAAAGGCTGCAGACACAGCCTGGCTGTGCTCAGCAGTGGTTCTGGAGAGCAGAATCCGTGTAGGCGGAGGGCTGTGTGGCGGTGGGGGTGGAGAGGTGGTGGAGGTGTGTGCACGACACCATTGACTCTCCATCTGTGTTCTCAGTGGCTTTCATTCTTGGAGGTTCCATAAGGTATTGATTGTGGTACAGAGGAGATGGAGGCAGATGGTCAGGTTTTTCTTAAACATCAGTCCTTCCTTCATGAAGAAGAAGAGGTCTTAAAATACTTGGTTTTGAAATGTCAGCAGCAATATGAAGGATGACATGCCGTAATTGCCAAGGAGTAGTGCAGACACCGAATTATCTGGAAACAGGAGACCTTCTTATTTCAATCTCTGTTCACTGCCTCTCTATGGAAACCCTTCCCTGCTGGGCTGTATCTCCACCTCCAGAATGCCCGGATTACCTGTAGATGTGTACCACCACACCCACTTCATGAAGAACTGAGGATTGAGCCCTTGTGCATGCTCAGCAAGCGCTCTACCTACTGAGCCACACCACCAGCCCCTCACTGCTTTCTAGAATGCATGGTAGGCACCTCAAGAGTTTGCTTGAGTTCCCAGATTGGCAGAGTTATGATTTATTGTCTCCCTTCCCATTGCTCACCTCCCTTACTGTGTACTAGAACTCCCGTCTCAGTGCCAGAGCCAACCTTACTGTTGAGAGTTTGACTGTTAGCCATATGCACTGTCAAAACTATCATATATTATGTGGGGACAAATGGGAATCTCTGAGACTCCTCTGGGCCTTTTTACTCCCTGTCTGCTTTCACGATGAGGCTTGGATGGTACAGTGCAATGCTTCTGAATAGGCTGCGGTAGATTACTGTGTTCTGGTCCTAAAACTTCAGAGTTTTGTACCACGCGGTGAGTAATGTGTGTTTGCTTCCCAAGCAGGTGAGGGATTATGAAGCTCTGCAAATGCATACAGTTCCTTTGCAGGAATAGCAAGGCTGTTACCCACGGCTTTTTCTGCTTGGTTCCCAAGAGGCTAAAAGCACATGTGCAGTCTCTTTGGCTGTGCCTTTAAAAATACTTAACACTTCTGATGAGAGTGGCAAATTATTTGGAGTGCCTGGCTTCAATGATGGCCCCTCTCACCAGTACTATGTGGGCAAAATTAAATTACGACTTAATTCTTTCTGTTAGGAAGAACACTTTCCCTTTAACCAGGTTCTTAATATGCAGTCATAAAAGGCGGATATAATTAGTGAGCTCTTTCATCAGGCTTTGGATTTTGTTTGCTGCTGGGGAAGGGTGCCTCCCAGTTCTAGGTGCTAGCGGATACCTTTCTCTCATCATGTCTGTTACTTTTATGTTGATGTGAACAAATACTTGATGGAGCAACTTGAGTGAGGAGAGGTTTATTTTGACTCATGGTTTAAAGGGATACATTTTATCAAGGCCGGGGACTCATGGAGGCTGCAGTTCGGTTTGGAGCTGTGGGAGCTTTTTTCCTATATCTTGATGTATCAGGAAGCTGTCAGGGCTTGACAGAAAGCAGGGTCTGGGCTGTAATCCTGAAGGTTCAGTCCCAAGCAATTCACTTTTTCCAGTTAGGCCCCACTCACAAAGGTTCCACAACCTTCCAAAGAGCACCACCAAGTGGGGAAGAAGTGTTCAGAAACTGGTGTGAGTGGGGGACATTTTACATTCAAATAAAAATTGTTATTATCATGGGGACAGTGTGAAAACTGTAGACCACTGCCCAGGCAGACAGAAGAAATGGTCATTGAAAACGGTTACCTTTCATTTCCACTACCTGTTTGGATTTCACATTTTAAAGAAGAAACTTATAGCTCCAGTGGAACCCCTCCCCCCAACAAATGTGCCTAAATCTTTTGTCCTTTTATACTTCCTGCAAATTCTGTTTTAATGATTTTTTCCCCCGACATTCAATTGTGTACAATGGTGGAGCTATTAGGAACTGTGATGTCATTTTGTTATGAATGAGACTGTGGTCTCTGAGGTTCTGGGGGGTGGAAGAATTAATATACGGAGTCAGGCTTTCCTTTTGCTGGAAGAGTTGTTCATCTGATGTCATGTGTAAGGCCCAGTGTGGCAGATGATTTTGATCAAATATTTCTGTTTCGAAATGCCAGAACCTACATCTAGAAGAATCCCAGCAAAAAGCTTGCAATATGAACTCTGGTTCATTGTTGATTTTTATGGTCATGGTATAGTCCACTGATACTCACAATTGCTCTGAGAAGGCCATTGCCGTCATCATCATCATTATCATCTCATCATCACTACCACCACCACCCTTAAGGAATTATTGCTCTGACTTTTCAGTTGTAAAAAAGGGGGGTCAGAAAGATTAACATGCAACCAGATGGCTGATGGTGATGTTATAAAGAAACTGTTCTTTTATCTGCAGCTTTTTATATCCAGACAGGGTTAGATGTAGATCCTAATTGTAGAGTGTGCTCTGAGCTTTGGGCATATCTTGCTTCATAGCTAAACCCTTCCACTGGGTTTGGAACAGAAGACAGTGGTGTTAAGTCCTAGTATTGCTGTTCATTATCTGTGTGACTTGATAAACCACACCTCCAGTCCTGTTTGCCTATTTCTATAATTGAACACGAGATTGGGTAATTTATAAAGAAAAGAAATTTATGAGTATGGTGCTTACTTCTTAGTCATTTGGTAAATGTATTTCTTCTGGTTCATGGTATTGTAGAGGGTCCACATGGGGCAACAGAGAAAACTTGTTTTTATAACAATACATCTTCCCCAGTAATGCATTCATCCAGGAATGTACTAGTCAGTCACGAGAGCAGAGTTCTTCTGAATCAACCAACTCTCAACCATTCCACATGGTGCTTCTTTTTACTACATCACAAGGCAATTAAAACCTTTATGTCCTTGTTTGTAAGCAGTGAAAGCATTTTCCCACTTCACTGGCCTGGAGAACATTACAGGGGATGTGTGTGTGAAGCCTCAGAAGTCCCTCTGGTAGAGCTGCTGGAGTAGCTGGGTCAGATGGCACCTTTCACCCTGGGCCAACTGGTCTTCTTCCTGGCATAGCAGATTTCCACAAAGGTGGATGGGGACATATGTGTGTGTGTATGCACTGTCACCATGATTATCTGTCTGCACGTGTGCATGGACAATTTCTATGCCTGATTCTTAACTGCCCTGCTGTAGCTTTTGAACTACAGGACAGAAGCATTAAGGAAGAGTTTGTCCTGTAGTTCAAAAGCTACAGCAGGGCAGTTAAGAATGAAGTTGATTAAATAAAATAGTTCAATTTTGAAAAACATAGCTTTAATAATTCCTGATTATTCAACATTATGAAACTTTAAAAAGTTTCATTTCTTTTCATCCTGTCTAGCTTAGCATTTAAGCAGAGGTATTTGTGGTTTTTTGAATAGGCATAGCCCCCATAGACTCATGTGTTTGAATGCTTGGCCATAGGGAGTGACACTATTAGGAGGTGTGGCCTTGTTGGAGTAGGTATGGCCTTGTTGGACAGTTCACTTCCTGTTGCCTGTGGATCAAGATGTAGATAGAGCTCTCAGCTCCTTCTTCAGCACCATGTCTGCCTGCGCACTGCCATACTCCCCACCATGATGATAATGGACTAAACCTCTGAAACTGTAAGCCACCCCAATTAAGTATTTTCCTTTATAAAAATTGCTGTGGTTGGGGTGTCTCTTCAAAGCAATAGAAACCCTAACTAAGACAGTATTTAATGAGGTTGCAGAGGGGTGTGTCTTGGAGGTCTAAGAATCTTGGGTCTTTATCCATCCTCACATTAGTGCTAAGGAAATAGCCAAGTTCTGTTGATAGCAATGGAAGCCTAGCTGAGGGCACCACATTTGATTCAGTTTCCTGTTTTGTCCTAAGGCATCACATTTAGCCATTCCCTCTTAATGTAGGCTTACTTCCCATTACATTTTATTTTTAAATGTATTTTTATTTATTTCTTAAGAATTTCATACATGTACACAATGCATTTTGTTTGTTTTGTTTTTGAGACAGGGTCTTACTCTGTAGCCCTGTCTGGCCAGGAGCTCCCAGAAATCCACCCGTCTCTGCCTCCTGAGTGATAGATTAAAGGGGTGTGCCCCCATGTCCAGCCCTGTATCATTCATTTTTAGTATATTTACCCCCAAATCCCTCCCTAACACTCCTTTCTGCCATACCCCCACTCCTTTACAACTTCGTATCTTAAAAAAAAATAATCTACTGAATCTAATTAGTGCTGCCCATATGCTCATAGGTATAGGACCACCCACTGGAGCACAGTCAATCTACCAAGGTCTACACTCCTGACAGAAATCAATTCTCCCCCTATCTGCCGCCATCAATTGCCAGTAGCTCCTTAGGCAGGGTGGGGGCCTCATGAGCCTTTTCTCACCTGTGCTGGAATTCTGACTGGCTTGATATTTTGCAGGCCTCACAGCTCCTGGGAGTTCCTAAGTAGAGTGGTCTGGTCATGTCAGAAGACATGGTTTCACAGGAGTACTGCCTGACCTCCGGCTCTTTCCACTCTCTCCTATGATATTTCCTGGGAACCTTGGAAAAGGGTGCAAAATAGATTTTTTAGGGTGTTTATCAGTCCTACCTACCACTACTGACACGCTACCCCCTTATCCTCTCTCCTTGCTCTCACTGTTACTTCTCATCCTGCCAGGCTCCACTTAGGGAATCTGGGGCTTGGTTGCCATTTTCTGAGTGGAGCCTTTCCTGATCTCACTGCCCTCTTTGGGGTCCATTCTCCTCTGTTCCTCTGCTCTTCCTGTGATAACTCCAGAGAGTGGCACTTGCCTGCTTAGTCCTCTGTTTCTCCCTCAGACCTCCTTTGTGACCTGACAGTCTCATGTGCACCCCCCACTTCCATGTCACCCAGCAGTCAGTAGAGGGTGGGGACTTTTAATTTGTATGAAATATTCAGGAGAGACTCCAGGATGGGGCTCCTCATAAATATTCCAGCAATGACATAAGATCAGAACTAGGTAGCATTTTTGAAGCACTAGTAAAGAAAAAGGGAACTGAGAGACTCAGGATTTGCAAACAGCCAACTCACTGGTTTATTCAGATTGATCAAGAAAGGCTGAAAACCTGGGTACTAAATAAGGTTTTCCCTTTTCAGTCTTCTGAAATTTATTTTCTAGATTAGGTGTGTCATCATGGGTCAACTTTTATGATTGCAGAGCTTCAGCCTTGTTAATAATGTATAACTGCCTAATGAATCGGGAGCTTATGCAGAACACTTGAATATGCAAATTTATAATACTCAGACATGGAAGGCTCATATTTTGTGTTTATCTAAAATTGTTCTGTCTCATTTGCATCAGATTTCATGGGTATATTACCTAGTGAGGGATCTCTGTGCATCACATTCTACTGGAATGGCATCCCTGAGGGTACCGGCATTAAATGTTGAACTTCAATTATTTTACATGTTTTATAGGAACATTTTATCTATTTTTAAAGTAGCAGAAATGATGGCCTTGACTCTGATGTTGGGGAAGCCAGGCTTGGGGATATGTTTCCAGTTTTTTTCTTAATCTTTTGGGGGAACCAATAGACGTTTTAGTGTTACTTTAGACTTATAACCCTCAAATGCATTTCTCCAACGGGTGTTTTTATGTGTCTGCCTACATACATGCCCATGCCTGACTGTGTACGTGTACCTGTAGTGTATTTGAAAAGGGCTGAGTTGTAATTTCTTTGGCAATGCTAAGAGGACCCAGTGGGTGTGAACTATTAGGATATGCATTGCTATTCTTCAGCTCTTCTTGGTTTTGCAGCATGGGGGATTGAACCTTGGATCTCACACATGCTATATAATTGTTCTACCACTGAGCTACACTTCCAGTCCTGCAGTACCATTCTTAAATGCCTATGTCATCTCATATATAATTTGTGAGTGTTAGGAGTATTTTGTGTTTTTATGCTCAGGTTGTTTGGAATTGTCTACTATAGGATAAAGTCAGCTGTCTGCTTCAGGACTGCAGGGTGATTTTAGAAGGTGGTGTGACATAGTAAATTTGATCTTAAATACTCTTTAAAATATCCATCAACATGCAAGTAGCTAATGAAAATGTGGAATGTGTATACAATGGACTTCTATTTAGTTATAAAAAGGAGCATGAAATGATGACAGGGAACTAGGTGGAACTGGAGACCATCATACAAAATGAAAGAAGCCAGACTCAGACACGCACGGATTGTTTTCTCTCATGTAGAATCTGAATTTAAAAACACAGTGACATATGTATGATGTACAGGACTATCCTCTAAGCCACACTCCTGCCATCTTTATGAACTCTGTTTCCTTGTAAAAGATCATCACAGCTGGGCTTGTTGACTGGTGACCTTCCCTTACAGAAGGAGAGGTGGGAAGTGTCATGGAACCCTCACTCACACATCCAGACACTCCCCCCAAACAGTTGTTTGCAGTTCTTCCTGTGGCCTCAGTGAGGCACTTCAAGTATAAGGGCTATCAAGGACTGGAGGGGGGTTCCATCTTCCAGGGGAGAGCCATCGTCCCTGCTGGGTGTAGCTGCTTTAAGTCCTGTCCATAATCCCTGACCAATTGCTCTGTGTTTATAAACTCATTGGCTCCTCAGAGTGAACTCAGGAGGAATCTGTACCTTGGTTTGTGGTTGGGACCTTAGGAACAGGGGAGACATTGCTTAAGACGTGGCTTAAGGGATTTTAGCAGCAGTGTATAGGCGTATGTGTAAGGCATGAAGAGGGGAGGGCTATGAGAGGAGGGGAAGAGATTTAAAGGGAGGGGAGGGGCAAGAGAGGAAAATGGAATCTATGTGCCATGAAAGCAGAATGGGAGATTATTTTGGGCAAGAAAGGAGCCAACAAGGGTGGGGAGAAGGAAGGGGGGGAGGGGGGCAAATAACAGCAAGGTGTCATGATATATGTGTATGAAATGTCATATCATAATGAAGCTATTGCTTTGAAATACTGGCTATAGTCAATAAAAACAGTGAAAGGAAGCACATACATGCGTGTGCGCCTGAGCATGTACACATACACACGTGCACATACACACACAGGGGTGGAGGACTTAATATATTTAAGGCAATGCTATGGAGAAGCCAACAGTAAATTGAGAATGTATGGACATGCCTCTGAAGTGGAGGAGCATGACCAAAGCCAGGCCCTCCCCACGAGCACTTTCCTGACTCCCTACCCCAATCCCTCCATCATCTTCCTGTCTTCTTAACCTAAAGTGTATAAGATTTGTTTATGTCTGAACTTTAAAGTAATTTCAAATGCTTAGCATGTGTTTTCCTAAAATCAAACCTTGTTGGAAACTTATAGCTTTAGATTCCTGAAGAAGATGATCTCTCCCTCCTCCAGTAGCCAATACACATATACATACCACACACACACACACACACACACACACACACACACACACACACACACAC
>CABHPQ010172714.1:46599-66700 GCA_902168405.1 Peromyscus aztecus | reverse complement strand
CACACACACACACACACACACACACACACACACACACACACACACACGTTCAAATGGAGCTACCTTGTATGGCTGGGATAATGACTCTCTCCCAGATGCCATAAGATCTCAAATAAAAAGCTCAGTGCCCGGTGTGGGTTACTTCCCTTTGAGTTGTCAGTGCCCCCCAAACAATACTGGTTACTGTTATTGCTCTAAGTAACTTAAAAATTATCAAAAGTTTTACTATAAATCTTGGGGTTCTTAATACACCAAGAATTTCATTTCTGCATAGGGTGTAGTATGGGAAGATATCTTTAATATTTTTTCAAGGTACTTCTCACCTGCTGCCCTTGCGCTATACACTGGCTGGCTGCACTTGCCCATTACTGTCTTCATGATATGTGTTTCTGAGCCTATTTCTACATGGTCTCTCTCCTGACTGAATTATTACAGCTAGTACAAGTGTGGTCTTTTAGAACTGTCCTTGCTGTTCACGACCATCCTAATTAGCATACTTTATCTGCACTGCCTGACTACTCCAGAGAAGAAACAAGACCATGGTCTTAATGTTGCCTTTGTTCATCTTCAGAAATGTTCCAGATATCAGGAGACACTGTTGGAACAAATTGGACAAAGGTTCATTAAACTGCTGTCTCCTCATGAAGCTAATTACATTGGCTGACCTCTGCCTTTGTCATTATGATATCTTCTGAAGCTAGGATCCTGAAGCTAGGATTAGATTGGGCTTGTAGTTTCCCCAGTAAGTTCATTGTTTTCAGGAGAATAGGAAGACCATTAGAAGTTCTTGAGATGGCTCCCAAAGAGAAGGAATCGAGGAGGGAGCTCACAGTTCCTGAGCCAGTGAGCCCAAATGATTTCTTACGCCCTTTATATCTTTATACCTCATTTAACTTCCCAGGGTCTCCGAGATGGGAATCTATGTTCCTGTCATTGTTGCCTGGTGTGGACTGATTTACACTGTATCACTCACAGTATTTTCATTTGTCTGTTGCTGATGCTGTTCTTGGACTCACTATACAGTGATGAATGTTAGAGATGAGGACCACTCTGCATACTGAATAGCAGTGTTTCCAGGTGATGCACTGGGCAGAATGTGAGGATCTTTGGCCTCAACCAGTGGTTGTCATGGTTTCAGCAGAGATCTGTCTTTGAATGGAATGCTCTTAGGTTGACCAAGAAAAAGGACTTAGCATGCTCTTGGTATGCCTGCAGGACAGTGCAAGGTGCCCAAGTGGTTTTCTGACTGAATTTCAGGTCTGTGACACAGGAGTGCTAAGGCTTTTAATTGTAGGGGTGGTCTTTCTATTTTCAAATTTACTTCTAATTCTTTGACAGCTTCATACATGTATATAATAAATTCAAGTCATTTGTGCACCCCATGCCCTATCTCACCCACCTTCTCCTCCTGCTTAAGCCGCCACTGCCACCACCACCACTACCACCACCACCACCAGTTTCTTCTTCTTCTCCTTCTTCTCCTTCTTCTTCTCCTTCTTCTTCTCCTTCTTCTCCTTCTTCTTCTCCTTCTTCTCCTTCTTCTCCTTCTTCTCCTTCTTCTCCTTCTCCTCCTTCTCCTCCTTCTCCTCCTCTTCCTCCTCCTCCTCCTCCTCCTCCTCCTCTTTCTCCTTCTCCTTCTTCTTCTTCCCCTTCCCCTCCTCCTCCTTGTCCTCCCCCTCCTCATCCTCCCACTCCCCCTCCTTCTTCTTCCTTCTCCGCCTCCTCCTCCTTCTCCTCCTCCTTTTTTCATTCATTTTTTTTTCATGTTGGATGTGTGTGACCCATTGAGTTTAATTATCTAGGAGTGTTCTTGATGGGAGCCCTAGCTTGCTGTACCCTGTCCTTGTCTTCTGTGGCAAGTCACAGGTAAATGAAAGAGCAGTTTAGATCACCAGTGGGAAAGATAGGTTGGGAGCTAGAGCCCAGGACCATGTTTTGAAGGGGGATTCTCTGTTCCAATAGCCAGGAAAGGTAGACTGTTGGGGGGCTGCCTGGAAGGAAGTGGGTGAGCAGGGCACAAGTGACATCCCTGTCACCAACTCCCCTCCCCCTTCTGCTTTGGATACTGGGCTGCTCTATGCAGTCTGAAGCTCACAGTTTTGCTGTGACTTTAGACTTTGAGTTCTCTCAATTTTTCTCTGGCAACTGACCCTCTACCTCCTTCATCACTGATGCACAGTACTCTCCTTCCTTCATCACTGATGTATAGTACTCTCCTTCCTTCATTACTGATGCACAGTACCCCACCTCCTTCATTACTGATGCACAGTACTCTCCTTCCTTCATCACTGATGCACAGTACTCTACCTCCTTCATTACTGATGCACAGTACCCCATCTCCTTCATTACTGATGCACAGTATTCTGATGCACAGTAGGCTTTATGACTCTTAGACTTTCCTGACTTTTGATCTTTAGAGAAACTCTTCCTTTTCTGCTTTGACTTTGTCATCAGCTCAAGTAATAATAATGATAATGATGATGATGAATTAACATGCTAAAATTAATTACATCAATTGACTGCATAATTAAGTTCAATTCTATAATTAATTATATTTTTCACTTAATATCACAAAGATACTGATATTAGTTAAATATTAGATTATATATGTGGAAATTTCAGTGTGAAATGTCCCCCTGTAGGCCAATGTGTTCAAATACACCAAGTCTCCAGTTGCAGGTAGGCCTTGAGGTGGAACCTAATTGGTGAAGTGGGTCATTGGGGGGCTCGAGGTTTCTTAGCCCAGCTCAACTTCCAATCTTGTCTCTGCTTCTTCACTGTGGACAGGATGCAGTGTGACCAGTTGCCTCACTCTTTGCTACCATGCCTTCTCTGCCATGATGAACTGTATCCCCTCAACTGTGAGCTGAAATAAACCTCTACTCTCTAAAGTTGCCTCTTGTCAGGTGTTTGATCACAGCAACAATAAGAAGTAACTAGTGCAATATTATGCAGTCAATAACTATATGAATACATAGCAATAATTACCAATCCTCCCTGAGGAGTGTTGTAGATACCTCTATCCATTGCCTTATCCATCTTCATTCACAAAGACCAAGAGGGAAGTATCAATGCTCTATCATGTGGTGTAAGAAGGTCAAGTCATTTTCTCAATGTCAAGATCCTGGTGAACGGTGGGCTCCATAACGCAGCCTGGGATCTCTGCAGAGGTCTCTTGACATATCCAAAGGGGGATCTGGAGTTTTTCAAGAGACATCAGAGCTCCCTAAAGTGTGTCAGAGCAGATGCTTTCCATGTTGCAGCCAAGTTGGGGACAGTTGGATGCATGTACATCATCTAAGTTGGCTCTAGTATGCTACAACTAGACTACTAAAGCAGCCAACCCAGCAGTTGCCTTGCAGAAATGACACTTCACAGTAGCTGCCAGATGGAATGAGAGGTCTAATAAACACAAAGCATGGGTGTAAAGTAGGTGCTGTGTGCCGAGGGGTAGGAAGCTGGATGGTATGACTATGATAGGGTCTAAGCAGGAGGATTAGTAGTGAGATAATTGTATTGTTGATTTTTTTATGTCATGATGAGTCCAGAAGGACCAGGGCCAGAATATGACCAACCAAAAATCCATGGCTTGTCATGATCAGCTCCTGGTGCATATTAAACTGAATTGTATTCTAGTTGCAGGCAGCTTTGAGTGGTATGCACAGCCTACTTTGTCTTATCTACCTCTCTGTCTGTCTGTCTATCTATCTATCTATCTATCTATGATCTATCTTCTGTTTCCTCCTCCTTCTTCTCTTTCTAGTTTTGTCTTGAGATAGATGGGAGATAACCTCAAGCTTTTACAGTGTATGGATCCCCATCCTTTAGGTAATTGGGACTTTGGATCTCCAAACTGCTGACTCACTCGGGAATTAAGATGTAATATGAAGTTGTCTTCAGCTGTGGGATAAACTCAAAGACTTATGGAAACTTTCACTAGTATCGGCTGACCTCATTAAAAATCCTTCCTTTCCTTTGGTCTCTGTTTGCTTGTAACTGGGATTGGGGCCAAGACAAGACACAGATGTAGAATGGAACAAGGGAAGCAGTGTATTAGGTAGGGCATCAGTAAAGCTCTGCAGTCCTCTGCTGTATATCCCAGGGGATCCTCAAACTCATAATCTTCCTGAGCCTCCCAAGTGTGAAAACTGACCAAGGAAGCTATGTTACAGGGACGGATGAGGGAAGAGGAAGTGAGAGGAGGTGCACATCCCAAGTGTGAAGCAAGACCACAGGAAGCCTGTGGGTGGAGAACCACAACCAGTCCTTTGGAGTTACTACTTAGCAGCCACAGGTGGCCTTCAGATACTGGTTTAGGAAAACTGTGGGCATGAAACCACTGGGAACACCAAGGACAGAGCATGTATTTGAATGTTACCATGACATAATCAGGGTAGCAAAAAGGAACTTTCTGGTAGTGAAGATGAAGAATGTGTAGAGCAATGAGGTTCAGAGAACTTGGAAAAAGCAGAAATGCCAGGGTAGTAATGAAACTAATCAAGACCTGGGGACAACTAAATGACCTTTCAGTGACTTTCCTGAACATGGACCTAAAAAGCTGCCTCTTCCCTTGTTACATTTTACATCTGTGTCTTGTCTTGGCCCCAATCCCAGTTATAAGAGGACAAAAGGAAGGAAGGATTTTTAATGAGGTCAGCTGATACTAATGAAAGTTTCCATAAGTCTTTAGTTTATCCCACAGCTGAAGACAACTTCATATTGCATCTTAATTCCTGAGTGAGTCAGCAGTTTGGAGATCCAAAGCCCCAACTACCTAAAGGATGGGGATCCATACACTGTAAAAGCTTGTGGTTAAATTGATCAGGATTGTGGGCACATCATATGTTGTGTAGGAAGCTTTCTGTCCCTCTCTCACTTTCTTAGAGAACCCACCTTCACATCAGAGTGCAGCCCTGGGTGGGTCAGTGCAGGGAAGATCACTGACATTTGGAGTTGGTCCTGTGATCCTGCCTGGCCAGCAGTACCTTTGCTGTGGGGACCCTACTGTGGGAAAAGTCCATGTCTAAGCTGGACTTGGGGTGTGTGAAGATGGATACTGGTGCTAAGACCAGAGGAGGTGGCAGGCATGGGGAGCCCAGGAAAAGTGGTCCATGTGGCTGCTGCCTCAGGAGGACTGTAGCTCCTACCCTCTCCCAATTATGGGATGAGAAGATGCTGACTCTGCTATGCCCACACCTCACCATGCAACTTTCAGGTTTGCTCAAATTATGGAATACAATTTACAAGAAAAGGAAAGGAGGACTTTCCAGGAACCATAAATAACTGCCATTAAAGCTTAATTTAATCAAGGATGCATTTCTTTTTCAGAGAATTACATAACTTGTTTTTTGATAAATAATAGGCGCAGTCACAGGACTCATACGTTCTTGGCAGAATAAATCATCTTTGACAAAAGTAGTGCTTATGTGGTCTGCTTGTATTCATCCTTATATAATGTTAAGCTTCAGCTTTCACTGAGATACTGTGTGTCAACAGAGGTGGGTTTATAAATAATCTACAGAGTCTGCAGCTCTGTGTTGTATGTTAATATTTACCATGTGCTGCTGCTTAGACTGTTTTCTTGTATGATAAGTATATTTGCTTACTCCTTTTCTCCTTTCCTCCTTCCATCCCTTCTTCCCTCCCTCCCATCCTTCTTTCCAGAACTTCCTATGGTCTTACTGAAAGCTGTGTTGGTTTCTTTTCCTCTTTGGTTGTATTAAAGGATTTTGGTCCCTATAGAAGAGTTCTGCATTTTGAAGCTGTTAGATAGACGTAGTTAAACATCACAGTCAGAAGGCACTGAGATCTTGTTGTATTCTACAAAACTGACTTTAAGGAAGTATAGGTGTGTTGTCTCTGTGTGTGTAAATGGTCATGTACACATGAGTATGTATGCATATAGGAGCCAAAGGTTAATGTTGGGTGTCATCTTAAAAATTTCTCTACTATATTTTCTTCTCATTGAACCTGGAGCTCCCTGATTAGACTAGTCGGGCTGACAGTGAGCTCCAGAGGTCCTCCTGTCTCTCTCCAGCATTAGTGCTGGGGTTACAGATATGCACTGCACCTGGATTTCACATAGGTACTAGGGATTTGAACTCAGGCCCTCATGTTCATGTGGCATGTGTCTTACTGACAAAGTCATTTCCTCAGCCCACAATCTAAACCAGAGTTCTTTGTCTTCATTCAGTGTACTTGGCTTCACCCATCTCTATTTCTAGCTCCATGACCTGTGGTCTTTGGACTGGCTTGTTTGGATTCAAAACAAGGATCTTAGTCTCTCTTGTTGCCCTGCTGTCAGTTAGATAACCAGTGATCACCCGTTAGATGTTCATATGGAGTGAGGAGGCGGCCTGATGGAAAGCAGGGGTCACTTCCTGGGAACCGCCCAGCTTCTGGGGACAGAAAGTGGTGGTTGTGTGCCTGTGAACTCTCAGGGTAAAGTGACTGAATCTGACTGGTATTCCAGAAGTTTCCAGGCAGTTGTCAAGGTCTGGTTGGGAAAATGAGAGAGAGTTCTGGAGGCATAGACAGCAGTAGGACTCCAGGCACATGAACTCCAGCAGGCATCTCCATCACTCTCCTGCTGCTTTGGTGCACACATCAGGTAGGCTACCGTATGATTCTCCCCTTGCAGTGTGCAGTACAGCCCCTGCTCCCTGTTCTTGGCTTCAAGGGCCTGGTTGCCAACAGCTCATTGACACAAATCAGTCTCTGAGTCTGGGACCCTAAATTTTTCAGCTTCAAGGGTAAGAGAGATGCTGTTCAAGTCCTTGGGCATGTGCATCCTAGAGCTTATTAGTCCTTTGGGATCTGAAGCCCTCTTACAGGTAAATCCCACATCCTGATTCTTGATGGGCTCTTGTCTTGGAGGGATTTCTAGTAAGGAGCTGGGAAAATACTTGTCTTCTTTTTCCCTTCCTTTCTGTGTTTTGTTCACAGATTTGGCAAAGGCCACCCTTTCCTTGGGTCATTCAGAACAATTTGTCTTACCAATACTGCTTATCTTTACAGATTTCATAGCAATACATACATGACAAATAACCTGAAGTCTTAGGGTATAATAACGACTCTACATTTTACTACCCATCTGGAGGCTTTACTTCAAGTCCACGCAACGAACATCTGGGGCTAAGTATCAGAGTAGCTTGATATTGTAATGGTACAGTGACAGTCATTTAGTTTGGGGCCAGATTCCTTGTTTTTGCCACTTGGATTACCAAGATCCCAAATGATGTCTCCTGGGTAATTATGGTGAGCCTTTTTCCTAATGGGGTAACAGAGACAGAGCGAGACCTGCTTGCATAAGTAGACCCATCACTGTGAAGCCAAGTACGGGCTGTCCTTCCTTCGTGTCCCCAGAAACCCCATCATCTTGATTTACTGTAGAACACAGAAAAAAAAAGACTTCCCTGTGGCTGTGAGTAGAGTCGGAGCCTGCAGTAAGTCCTCAGTATTTATGTCAAGCTGCTGCAGAGCTGGTAGTTTGCACAGGAAGCTGCCCACTTGGAGAGGCCTCCCTAGAGCTTTGCTGTGCAGGCCGTGCCTCCATCCACTGTGGAATCTCTGGAAGAGGAACCCTTGTGGGTGGAAGAGCTATGTGGACGGGCCCCTGAATGCGAAGCAGGATCAGCTCTCTGCCAGTTCCCCAAGTGAGAGGCAGACTTGGCTACAGCCTGGCTCTTGCCAAGCTCCCAGAGTGATCAGGGGGATAGCTGGCCAGCACCCCCACTTCCCACATTTGGCTTAGAGCTGCAATAAAAAGCCCAGTGGAGACAGAGTCACATAACTTTCCAATCCTGAAATTGCTCTCTGGACAGTAAGCAGATGGCTACATCATACTGTGTTCTGTGGCCCAAGAGACTTGGGCATTATTTTAAGAACTCAAAGCTCTCTCCAGACTACATCTATTACATCAGACTCCTCCCACCCCCAATATTTGGGGTGTCAGTTATAGTTTGCCTCTGAGCTGTTACTGTCTTAAACCTCTACACACTTTGACTCATTGTGCATAGTTTTAAATGGTTTTCTCCCCATTCCTGCACCTCTTTCTTCGTGTGTGTGTGTGTGTGTGTGTGTGTGTGTGTGTGTGTGTGTGTCTGTACCTATGTAGAGGCTAGAGGACAATCCTGGGTGTCATTCCTCAGCTGCTGTCTCCCTTTTTTTGTTTGTTTGTTTGTTTTTGAGCCAGGGTCTCTTACTTGCTTGGGCCTGTCAAGCAGATTCCCATTTTTACCTCCCAGTGTGGGATTATAACTGTGTTCCACTGCACCTGTCTCTTTAATACAGGTCCTGGGGATCAAACTCAGGTCCTCATGTTCACTTGGCAAGCACTTTACCAACTGAGCTAGCTCCCTAGCCTCTGCTTTCTTCTCAGACTTCAATTTGTTCTTCAGATTGCTAAACTTGTGGACTATTGATGGGATTGTGTTGTCTCATGACTGAACAGTTACTTTGGAGGAGAAAGCTGACATTGCTCTAGAAATTCTGTTTGTAGGGAAGGACCATAACCATGACTGTGGCCATGACCATGAGTGCCTGGTATAGTTTTTGTTAGGGGAAGTCAGAAGATGGGTTCATTTCAGCTGTGTAGTTCCTTAAAGTTGGTGTTCTAGCATTTATTTATGAACAGATCAAAAGGACAGAGAGATGGGAGGGACTCCCTGTCTTTGGTAGGTACAATAGGCCATCTGTGGTGAGGGTGGGGAGTAGACACTATGTACCTCTGGGCAGTTGGTTGCATTGCTTTTGTTGTTGTTGTTGGTTTTTGTTGAATTAGGAAAAGGTGGTGTTTTAGTTTTTGTCAACTTAACACAAACCTGAGAAGAGGGAATCTCAATTGAAGAATTGCCTCAACTAGATTGGCCTATAAGAATGCCTATGGGGTGTTTTTGTGACTACTGATTGATGTGTGGAAGCCCAGTCCAGAGGGCAGAGCCATTCCTGGACAGGCAGACCTGAACTGTATAAGAAAGGGAACTGAGCAAGCCATGGAGAGCAAGCCAGTAAGCAGCATTCCTCCATGGTTTCTACTTCAAGCTCCTACTTTGAGTTCCTACTCTAGCTTCCCTGGATGATGGACTGTGTGTTCTGTAAGCCTAGTACACCCCTTTCTCCCAGCTCGCTTTTGTTCTGAGTGTTCTAGGACAGCAACACAGAAATGTAACTAGAACAGGTGGTATCTATCAGGTCCAGTGTGTAATCAGAAGTTTCTAGCTACTGCATTGCATGGACTTGGATTCATAGGGTTCTTGACAGGGTTTGCAGAGCTAAGCTTCGGGTTCTATATGAGGATAATGATTCCTGATGTAACTATTAGGGTTGTTAAATAAATCCATACACAGGGAAGTTTTAGCTCGGTATCTGACATCCTTGTTCACTAAATTTTAGTGATTAGCATTACACCACTTAAAACAGTTCTTGGGTGATGATTTAGGTAGGCTATTTTGTATCAATGTTTTGTAGACCTAATATTGACTACTTTAGATTTTTTCTTTTCCAGTTTTGTGTGTGCATGTTTACGTGAGTGTAGGCACAAATGAGTATATGTGTGTGCCTGTGAGGCCTGAGGTTGATGTCAGGGATCATACTCAATGACTCTTCCACCTTATTCATTGAGGCAGGATCTGGCAATCAAAGCCAGCCTCACTGTATGGCTAGTCTGGCTATCCAGCTTGCTCTGGGGCTCGTGTCTCTGCCTTTGCAGCTGGAATTACAGCTGGGCTACCACACCTGCCTGGTATTTATGTGTTTTGGGGGCTCCGAAGACTGGTCTTCACATTTGCACCACCAACACTTTAACCAGCATGCCATCTCTCCACCTTCAGGTTGTTTGAAAATAAGGTTTTTGTCTGATGTCTTTTCTCTTTCTATACTGTGGCATCACTAAATTTGTTGGTCACCAGAGATCTAGAACTTTCCCGTTTTGCAAAATTAAGAGTCCTAAGATACTAATCCCCCTTCTCTCCCACATCTTGGAGTTGGCATTCGTCTTTCTACTTAGTGTAATTTTGATTTTTCATATGCTCTGTATGAGCTGGAACCATACCTCGATTGTCCGCTGCCGGCTGACTTACCCCACTGTGACATGGTGTCACATCCCTGAATGCATTGCCACCTGTGTTCTCCATCTTTTGCCTCTAGCTTTGTTTCCCCCTTTGCAAGTTTAGGCTTCTATATTTAGCTTATTTTTAGAGATTCACTCATGTTGTGGCATGTAACAAAATCCCCTTCTTTTAAAAAAGCCAAATACTATTCTTGTGTGCACATGTTCACTTGTGCATGCACATATCTGTTCATGTGTATGTACATGCATGTTTGTGTATGTTCATGAGTGTGGACAGGTGTATGTGCATATGTTTATGTATATGCACACATGTGTGTTTTGATGTGTTCTTGTGTGTGTGTGTATGTATGTGCATGTATGTTTGTGTGTGTACCACATGGATTGCTTCTACCCTTTGACTATGAGGAATAATTCTATGGGAACACATGTAAATATTTCTTTGGATCCTGTTTTGAATATTTTTGAATATGTACCTTTGTTATGGATTGCATAGGCTACCCAAAAATGAACATGTTGAAATACAATCATCAAGGTGACGGGATTTGAAGCTTTGGGAAGATAATTAAGTCATAAAGGTAGAGCCCTTATTGATGAGATTGGTGTCCCTACAGAAAAGGGGGGCAGAACTAGATCTCTTTCTCTCCTGGGAAGACTGAGAAGGCAGCAATTATGGTCTGGAAGGTGTCTTTACCAGACGCTGATGTCTGGCCCTTGGTCTTAGACCTCCAGCCTCCATGCGGAAGAGAAACAAATTGCTGTTCTTTGTGGGGCCCCATCTATGTTTGTTGTCATTGTCTTTAGTTTCTAGAGTAGAATAAACTAAGAAAACAACCTGGAAGCGAGGTTGTTGGATCCCATGGAGATGCTATTTTTAACTTTTTGAGGAACTGCTGTACTTTTTTTCCCATAATGGCTACCACTCTAGCTTCCCATCAAAAATGGGCAAACATTTCCCCAGAGTCTCATGAAAGACTTTTTGTCTGTTCTTCTGGTGCTGGCCACCCTGATAACTGCTAGGTGAGATCTCATCATGGTTTTGATGTTTTGCTCTCAGGTGGTATGATTGAGCACCTCTTCATACATGTAATGCACTCTTGGTTACTTTACTCATTGCTTTGACTGATACCTTTCAAGAAGTAGTTTAAGGGAGGAAGGATTTATTTGGGCCATGGCTCAAAAAGGGATATAGTCTATCATGACAGAGAAGGCATAGCCACAGAAGAGTAAGGCAGCTAGTCACATTGCATCCATAGTCAGGAAGTAGAGAGACAACAGGAAGTGAGGCCAGGCTATAGAACTTCAAGACCCACCCTCAAGGGACCCACTTCCTCTAGCCAGACTCCAACTGAGCTGGTAAGAGACATTTCACATAGAAACCACAATAGTAGTCATTTACATCTTTAGAGAATTGCCAATTCAGGTCCTTTGACCTTGTTAAAATTAGGCTATCTGTTCCTTATGCATTCTGGATGTTAAACTCTTATCAGAGACATGATTTGCAGATATTTTCTCCCATTAGTTCTTTCCACTCTCTTTCCCTTGATCAGCAGATGAGTCTTGAGTTCCATTGTTTCTGTTTGGTTTAGATCTTTAGTCCGCTGTGAGTTCATTTTCACCTGTGGTGTAAGCAAAGGCACTGCTTCATTCTTTAGTATAGATACTGGTCCCTTTGAAGGTCTCCCTTTGAAGACCTTCTTTCCCTGTTGAAGCTCAGTTGACTGTCTATGCAAGCATTTATTTCTGAGCACCTTTTCTTTTCCCTTAGTTTTTCTGTATCTGTATCTTAGTACCACACAATCTTGATTACCATTAAGTGTATGTTTTAAAATCAGAATGCATGGGGCCTCTATTTATTTAGATTTTGATGATGGTGATGATGATGATGATGATGATGATGATGATTTGCCTGGCTGGCATTTTTTTGAGAGAGAGAGAGAGAGAGAGAGAGAGAGAGAGAGAGAGAGAGAGAGTGTTAGACAGGGTTTCTCTGTGTAACAGTCCTGGCTATCCTGAAACTCACTTTGTAGACCAGCCTGGCCTTGAACTCACAGAGATCTTCCTGCCTCTGCTTCCCAAGTGCTGAGATTAAAGGCATGCACCACTACCACCACTGGGTAAGAATTTTGTATTTTAACATAAGTAAGAGTTTGATTGTGATTACATTGAGTCTTGAATCTATTGTATAATTTTAAGGTTTACTTTATTTTTAATTGCGTATATGTGTTTATATCTCTGTGTGGATATATGCATGTGAGAGCAAGTACCTATGGAGGCCAGAAGAGGGCATCATATCTACTGAAATTGGAGTGAAAGGCAGTTGTGAGCCACATGATATAGATGCTAGGAATGAAACTTGGGTCATCTGCAACAGTAGTGTGAGCTCTGAACCACTGGGTCACCTCTCCAGCCCCAACTCTATTAGATTTTTGTCAAACAAAACTGTTCAGCAAACATAGCAAGAAGAGTGAACTGTTGGCTGTAAAACATTTCTCTGGCTACAGAATGTCCTTGTTGCCAATTGTGAATTCTGGTGGAAACTATATAAAGGAACAGCACCATCAAGTGTCATATTGCAGTCCAGAGACAAGTTGTCTTTAGCTTTAAGAGATGAAAACAGGGACAGAAGGGTTGGCTTAGTGGTTAAGTGTACTTGCTGTGCACCACAAAGACTGAAGTTCATATCCCAGCACCCATGTCATGAGCCAGGCATCCTGTGCATCCTCAAAACACTAGGGGATGGAGACAGGAGATCACTAGGACTCACTGGCTTCCAGCCTAGTTGTGAAAACTCAAGTGCCAGGTTCAGAGAGAGACTGTGACTCAAAGGAGTAGGTGGAAAGTGATAGGGGAGGACACTTTTTGCCCTCTTCTGGACTCTGTGTGTATGCACAGGTGCATGCACACACATGCACATACACTCACATAAAGTAATATTTAAAAATGGTGAAAAGGATAACATTGCATCCATTATTCTTGTTGACAAGTGTTGATATAAAATAAAAGTCCCTTAACAATTTCCCATGTAAGATGACTGTTGGAAATATTTTGTAGAGGAGGAAGCAAGTGATGGGAGTTCTCTGATTATTGCTGAAGTTGCTTGTCCTAGATGAATAATGTTTGCTACATTTTGGGTCAGGTTCCTTAAGTGAGAATGGGTAGGTTTGTTCAAATCCTTAATTAGTCATGATACCTGCTTTGATTTCTCTGCAATATTACCACCTGCAGTGAGGTAGGTAGTGTAGAGTTTCTGGATAATAGTGTAAGGAGACTACATTTAGGAGAGTCATGTGGCGTGCTCAAGGGTAGGTGACATGCACAGACAAAGCCATGAGGTGACCACATGCTTCACACATACAATAGCCCATGTAGTCCCTGAACAAAATTGTTAGACAGCTTTTAATATGTTATAAGTAAACTTCATATTCTCTGAACTTGCTTCCAAAAGAGAAGCTACACACTAAGTCACCATACAAGAGAATCAGCCTTGAGCACTGCCCTTACCCAGGAGCCAGGAGATCATGGGAAACATTCATCATCTCCAAATTCAAGAAAGGAAGTGAGGCTGCAGGAGAACATGTACCCTCATCTAAGGTGTTCAGTATAGACACAGTGAGGAGTATTGCTAAGGAAGATTTGGTTTTCTTCATTTTCATTTGGCTTCTTGTAAGCATACCATCAGATTTATCATGGAATAAATAATCATTGGTGTGCATTATCTGGGATTGTATTCTAAATAATGTATGCAATTAAGTTATTTGATGTTACTTGGGATCCAAGCATGAGGACAAGGTGAATCATATGTGCTCTGGATTCTTCCCAATCCAAAGCCCATGGCAATGATGGCATGTGTTTGTAGATTGTCTGGACATTTCTTTTCTTGGGAATATTTGGGATAGTTTTGAATGACTTCTTTAGACCTGACACTAGTGATGTTCATTAAGTAAAATGAAACTGAGCAGGGATCCCTCATGTAAGTATCTTTTACTCCCTGGGCTGCTAGGCACTGAGTAATACTTTTGGAAAAAGATGGTCCCATATGCTGCAGACATATTTGGAGGGAGGTGTGTGTATACATCTGTGTAGAGGCCAGAGGTTGATGTCAGCTGTCTTCTTCAGTTTCCCTACATCTTGTCCTTTGAGGCAGAGTCTCTCAGTGAACCTAGAGCTTGCCGATTCACTAGGCTTGCTGTCCAGCAAACCTGAAGTATCCTGTTTCTACCTCCCCAGTGTCTGGCTTTTTTTCTATATGGAATTCATCCTTTATGAGAGGATGAAACTCAGGTCTTGATGCCTGCCAGGCAAACACTTTACTGAATAAGTTATCTCCCTAACTTCTGGATCTCTTTTTAATGTAATTGACACTACTTTATATTTTGGAAACTTCGGAAATGAGATGCACATTTTCTACTAGTGTCAAAACTGACAAATCCATAGAAATGTACGCAGCACATGATGAAACAGAACTGCAGGCACCAGGATTTTACCAAGTTCAAGGAGAGTGTATGTTACATCTGCCACTGTTTTCTCACTGTATTCATAATGGCTTGGTGGAAAACACCTTCTAATGAAGAGGATACTGCTTTTCTCTGGAGTCACATGTCTCCTAACTGCCACCCCATCTCTAACTTTTCTTTTTTTCCTTCCAGATGGATGAAGTGGAAGGAAGACCTTTTGAGGTCTTCACATGTTTGTCATTGATAAGAATTGAGAAAGAATTTTACTTGGAATTATCTTTCCTCTGCATTCTCAAATCTTTGCATGAAAGTAGTTAGTTTCTTCTTGTCTTGACTTTGACATAGCTGCTCTCGAGTATGGACATGATATTAGCATTTCTTAGTGTGCACTGATCCTCCTCCTTCTTTGGGGCTCTGGTGGGGCTGGCTTGGTGGAACCTGGGTTGGGAATCTAGAGAAGAAAAGAGATTTCATGGCTATCCTGGATCTACCAGGCACAGAGATTCAATCACTAATGGAGTCTTTACTTCTGGCTCTTAGTTGCACATATAATATACTATATAATATACATAGTAGAGACACAGGCCACAAGGTGCTTTTGGAACAGTCTCTGAAATGACTATGTAGGGAGGGAGGTATGGAACTATTGAGTATTGATGGACTGTCCAGGATAATGGAGGTGGACAGGGCCAGAGCATTAGGTGAACAGGTGCTGTGATCCCATCATTAAGGCCAGTCTGATCTGGACTGTCTCTCAAGTAAGACTTTAAAAAAAAATTAAAACAGGTGACTCTAGGTTGTGTCATGTTGACAGTTAAAGTCAGCAAGGATAAGAGTATATCACAGCCAGGCATTGGTGGCGCACGCCTTTAATCCCAGCACTCGGGAGGCAGAGCCAGGCAGATCTCTGTGAGTTCGAGGTCAGCCTGGGCTACCAAGTGAGCTCCAGGAAAGGTGCAAAGCTACACAGAGAAACCCTGTCTCGAAAAAAAAAAAAACAAAAAAACAAAAAACAAACAAAAAAAAGAGTATATCACAATAACCTTACCAGGGTCATGGCTTTGACTTGGGGAACCATTAGTAAATAATGGATTACTAGCCCACAAACCCTGTGATATTGGGACAGTGATCTATTTGATAACTAAAATGGCTACTAAGTAACTAATGGGTGGGTAGCTTATGCAATGTGTACACATGAGGCAATTAATAGTTTGAAACATTTCAGTGATTTATTTCTGGTATTTCCCATTTAGCATTTTCAGAGCTCAGTTGACAGCAGATAACAAACTATGGAAAATGAAACCGTGACTAAGGGGGAGTAACTGTAACATCTGTAACAAGTGTAACAGCAATTATAACAGTAAAGGTAGCTGAGGAACAGCAGGGAAGCACTGGCTGGACTGTTTCCTCTAGGAATCCAGCAAACCCCAGGGTTGTTTTTTTTTGGAAAGGTAAACCTTTTGCAAGCAGGAAGGAAGGTGAAGTTGGTGTGAGTGTTTCAAGAAGCACCTGATCTCCATTAGGCAATCAGTATGTGTTTATGGAGCAGTGAATAGACATGTTAAGAGTTCTCCACATCTTTGAGATGTTTCAAGTGATTACTCATGCATGATTTTTTAAAAATTTCATTTTCCGATATGTTTGGTTTTGCTCTAAAAGTTTAAGAAGTTCATTCTACATCTTGTAAAGTATGAACTATAGAAAATACAGAAAAGTAGACTCTAGATCTTGAAATTAATATTCAATGAAAATTAAATCAACTAACATTTTAGCACTTAAAATCACCAGTGTTAGAGTTTCGTGTGTCACATTCAGTCTCTTCTATACATTAGCTTGGGAGTGTTCTTACATCTTACATTGCATGTATGTTTCATGTATTGGAGTGTGGAGTTGTGGGTAAAATACCAGGTTAGGTATCCGTTGGGCATCGCTTCAGTGTACTCATTGGGTAATCTTGAGTTATACTATTGCTTCTCCAATCAAAGGTGGTGGTTTGTAAACTGGGCAGTGGTGGCACACGCCTTTAATCCCAGCACTTGGGAGGCAGAGGCAGGTGGATCTCTGTGAGTTTGAGGCCAGTCTGGGCTACAGAGTGAGTTCCAGGAAAGGCTCCAAAGCCACATAGAGAAACCCTGTCTCAAAAAAAAGTGGTTTGCATTGTGTGAACTTGAAGACTGAAAGAGAAAGGGCTTGTGAGGACTTACTGTAATATCTGTGAGCCTGTGCTTAGGACTCCATAAACTCAAAACAAAAAGGAGCTCTTGGACGAGTTCACAGTAATTTCTGTCTTCAGCTCTGTGTTTGTCTGGCAGGCTGTTAGAATCATGCTCGGAGTTCCTGACAGGAATCTACCATGTCTTTCCCAGTCTCTAGTGTAGCCTCTCTAGGGAAACAGCAGTGCTTCTCCATCTCTGAGAAATCTCTAAGTCAATGGCAGCTCAAGGAATATTATTCCTCAAGAATGCTCATGGAAATGCCTCCAGTACACTTTTTACATTCTTATCACAAACTGTCTTTAAAGTTGTTGAGGTTTTTTGGCTCTTTTTGGGGGCCCACCACCCAGATCCCAAGTAAACACACACAGAACCATATTATTACTTATGCATGCCTAGCCTTAGCTTGGCTTATTTCTAGCCAGCTTTACTTAACTTAAATTATCCTGTCTATCTTTTGCCTCTGGGCTTTTCCTGTTCTCTTTCTTCTGTAAATCTTATTCTTACTCCAAGACATGTAGCTGGGTGGCTGGCCCCTGGAGTCTTCTTCCTTCTCTGGCTACTTTTTTTTTACTCTTTCCAGATTTCTCCTTTCCCAGATTTATCCTCTCTGCCTGCCAGCCCCGCCCATCCTTTCTCCTGCCTTGATATTGGCCATTCAGCTCTTTATTAGACCATCAGGCCTGTTTTAGACAAGCACAGTAACACAGCTTCACAGAGTTAAACAAATCCAACATAAACAAAAGTAACACACCTTGAAATAATATTCTACAACATGTATTTGGTTAAATTTTAGCTGCACTAAAAAAATAGGTTGAGATTAAGAAAATTTTATTTTTGGGTGACTCTCGTGTAGCTCAGGCTGGCCTCAAACTTGCTGTGTTACCAAGGATGACCTTGAACTCCTGATCCCTTGCCTCTGTCTCATGAAGGCTTGGATTCCTGGCATGTCACCATGACTGGTCTCTGTTGTGCTGGAATTGAACTCAGGACTTCATGAATGTTAAGCAAGCACTCTGACAACTGACACATGTCCTTAGACCCAGCGATGCTAGTTAGGGAATCTGGGTAGAATAAAACACACGGGAATGTACTTTGATGACTTTATAATTGTAGTGTTGCTCTAATATATTTTATGATTTGCCTTCTGTTTTTCAAAGGGTTTCTGTATTCATTCTTTTACTGCCCCCCCCAACTCTTTATAGCTAGCTAGGGTAGAACAAAAACTATTCTTTAACCTGAAGTTTCTGCCCTACTATTTCTTTTTTGAAAAAATTCTCTAGCTGGCATTGCTTCTGACATTTGATGGTAGTTTGTGGCCAGAGAGTCAGTTTTCTTTAGGATGTGGCCTGTGATTGGTCACCCATGCCCTGGTTAGTGGATGGCCCCAACACAGGCACGTAAGAGCAGCACTGATTGGACTCAGTGAACCATTTTTTTTAAAGAGGAAATGAAGCTTGAAGGATGGTGGTGGGGTATCTGAGAGGAATTGGAAGGGTGTGTAGATATGATCTAATACATCATATACAAGTATAAAATTACCAAAATATAAAAAAGTATCTTGTTTTTACTTTTCATAATTGCTTGCTACATTCATTTGGATTTTCCTTAGGAAATTAACCTAATTTTTTTTTCTCATGAATGGTGATTTCTTGTTATTTGTCTTTACCCGGTCATTTATATGTAAGCTCTGGCATTTATTAGGTCTTTGGTTGGCTATAGAATAGGGGAGATTTTGGTCTGAAGAATGAAATGAAATGAAATAGGAATTGCTGATCATAGGTTTCAGAATCAAGAACTGTTTGATTCTGAAGTCTATGACTTATCAAAGCTTTGGATAATTTGCATGCAGAAAAAACTGTATGGAAGAGAAGCTCTGAGGTGGATACTTTCTCATCTTTTAAAATTTTAATTATTTTATTCTTTGACAGTTCCATGCATACAATGAAATATGATCATACCCACCACTCATTGTTCCCTGGATCTTCTCTTATATATCCAGCTCCCAATTTCATGTTCTAGTCTTTTGTTAATAACCCACTAAGTCTGTTTAATGCTGCCTATAGGTGCAGGGGTGTGGGCCATCCCTCTGGGCAGCATGTCAGGGGCTACTCATTCCTGGAGAAGTGACAGTTCATCAGAATTGCATCTAGCCAAATGGGTGGGTGTTCATTTGGACGAGGATTTCAACAAACTGAAAAAAAAAATTTATATGTTTGCCCTGTGCATCTGTGTGAGTGTATGCTACATGTGTATGGGTACCTCTAGAGGGTAAGTGTGTGTTGACAGACATTGGTGCTGGGAACTGAACTTCAGTCTTTTGCAAGTGCAGTACATGTTCTTAATTGCTGAGCCAGCTCTCCAGCCCTGAGATTTAACAATTTTAATTGAATATAGATTAATGTCATATAAATTATTGTCAGACTAATTCAGTCAAGATTAATGTGGCAATGTGTTCTCTTGTCATTGGTGAGGGATAGATACATAGATCCTGAGGAATTCCCTGAACATTTTGGGGTCCTTGCTTTAGACCAAACTGGGGTTTGCAGTTTTGATGCTGAGTAGAATTGCAGGACTAGATGATACAGTCAAGTAGAATTGGAAATTTTATTAAAGATGCTTTAATATAGACTTAAGTATAAGCATTGAGAAAGAAGACAATCCCAAGGAGGGGCAGCAGCTTCTTAAGGGAGAGTAAGCCATTAATTGTCCTGGCATCAGCCACGTACACTCTTCTCTCAACTTAATCTCAGAAGGTTGAATAGAAACATTTTTTTCTCTCTCTTGATAAGAGAGATGTGTGATGTGGCTCCAGAGATGCCTTGGGTGGAGTGATAATTTGATGAAGGTGAAAATCTGAGAAAAGTGTCTCCTCCCAGCCATAAACCTCACTAGCATTTTAATCATATGGGAGAAATCCCTTCAGGTTCCCCAAACCCATTCTTTCTATTGCTTCCGCCAGTCCTTCCCATGTGGCCTTTTATGACGTGGAGTAATATTTGTGGAAAGGTGGTATTTTGAATGAGAAATGTAAAAAATATTACCTTCTTCAGTTCTGACAAAGCCTCTTTTAGTTAAGAATTGAAAGTAGGGGGTTTGGGGGAGGAGCTCAGTTGATAAAATGCTTGAGGCACTAGTTAGATGACCTGAATTGGTTCCCCAGCACCCAAGTGAGAAAACTGGGTGTGACAGATTTATAAACTTTTAGTCCCACTGTAAACTTATAGTGGAGACTCTGAAGGCAAGAAGGTCCTTGATGATTTCTGACTGGCTATTCTAGTCATTGGTGAGCTCAGGTCTGTGAGAGGTCTGAGAGAGAGAGAGAGAGAGAGAGAGAGAGAGAGAGAGAGAGAGAGAGAGAGAGA
>CABHPQ010172714.1:30023-46589 GCA_902168405.1 Peromyscus aztecus | reverse complement strand
AGAGAGAGAGAGAGAGAGAGAGAGAGAGAGAGAGAGAGAGAGAGAGACCTAGTCTCAAAAACTAAAGCGAGAGTGATAGAGGAAATGATACCTGGCATCAAGCTCTGGCCTTCACACATGCATGGGCATGTGCACGCGCGCGCGTGCGCGCGCACACACACACACACACACACACACACACACACACTACCTGAAAACTGAAAATGACTGGGCCAAGACACATTTTGGCTGTGTTGTCTCTGCCTTCCTTGCTAGCAACTGAATGGAAGAAAATGAACCTGACTTGATGCTCATTTATTACTTCTTCAGTCCATTAGTGTCACTTTGAGGTCTTGACTCTGCCCTTGCTATTATTCAAGGTCTCATTTCACTGCAAAATTCAGCCTTGACAGCTGTCTTCTTCTTTCCCTAATAGTTCTGGACAGACATGTTGATTTGTAGCATCTGATGAGATGCACACTTGTCAACCTGGACTGAAATAGTTTAGAGTCTTCCTATGAAGTCTCAGATGTGTTTATCCACCTATCATAGGGAAATTGCAAGCAGGTATGAGTGCCACATCTTTCCTTAAACACCCGATGTATTAGACATGAAATCAATCATTAGACTATAGGTTTAGTGTGTATAATCATTTATGGAAGTCCCTTTCCAAAAATGGGCATTGGCATTTTCCTTGCCTCATCCACCTTCATCCCTGCCAACTATTGTCATCTCTGAGGTTCGAAAGGTCCAAGTTTCCAAGAGGAATCTTCAGTGGGTAACAGGCTTTTCAGATGGCCAAAGTGTCCCTCCTCTTGTGACTTGTCTCTGATGGTGGCACTGTAGGTTTTGATAATTCTGTAGTGGCTGATACTATATGTCAGGGGATGGACTAAAACACGCAGTACCCTCAGGATCAGTTTGGTAAGTGCCATTTTGTTCTGACTTATTTCACCTTATCTACTGATTCTTGTTGACTGGTCTACCAGATGACTAAAGGATAAGCTGTCACATAGGTTGGATTTTCTGGATAAACGGAAGTACAAAATAGAGAATGTCCACAGAGAAATTGGAGAAATGAGAATGGAATGAACAAAATCATAAAGGTGGGGTTTAAATGAGAAACATCTTCTGTAGGGTCAGGTATTTGAACAGTTGGCTCCCAGTTGGCAATGCTATTTGAGGAGGTTGTGGAGCCTTTAGGATGTAGATCCTTGCTGGAGGAAGAACATCATTGGGGCTGGGATTTGGGAGTTTAACCTCATCCCACTTAAGTTTGCTTACTCTGCTTTATCAGTGTGGATAAAGATGTGATTTCTTAGTTTTCTGTTCCCACTATCTGTTACCATGCCTTGCTTGCCATGATGGACTTGCTTCCTGGAACTGTGAGCCCAAATCAACTATTACTTCTATAGGTTGCTTTGGGTCATGGTGTTTTATCTCAGAAATAGAAAAGTAACTGACACATTTGTTATAGATTTATGACATAGAGGAAAAGATTGGATTCAGGAAAATATATCCTGTCTATCAAAATTTGTATTTGTTCTTAAACTTTTCAAGATTTACATATGCATGTTATGAGTATATTTTTATGTCTATTGACACTCTGTTCTTATTTCTTTTTTATGCACCTAAAAAGTTACCACATTTATTTTGTGCATGTGTTTTATATTTATACATCATGTGTACATGTGTATCATGGTGGGTATGTAGTGGTCAGAGGACAACTTTCAGGAATCAGTTTTCTCCTTCTGCAATGTGAGTTGTTGGGGATTGAACTCTATCCCCTTAGGCTTGGTGACAAGCACCTTTACCCACAGAGCCATCTTGCTGGCCCTCTTTGTCACTCATTTCTAGTGGCTCTTTTCCCACACCTATTTGCTGAAGCTTTCTAAAATTTTCTAACATGAACTAGAGAAAAAATTCTGTCTATCACTTGATATTTATGCATAGTTGAGGGTTTAAAATTCAGGTGTTGCTCACATAATGATGTTGAGAAGTAGAGACTTAAAGGGCTCCTTCCTTGTGGGTGGGATAAGGGTATTTATTATTTACACACACACACACACACACACACACACACACACACACACACACACACGACTATTGTGTGTGTATGAGTGTGTCAGAGGTCACCTTGAGTGTTATCCTTCCTCAGGTACTATCCATTTTGTTTTTATGAGATAGATCCTTCTTTGGGAGACACCTGAGACTTGCTGATTAGGTCATACTCACTGGTCAATGAACACCAGGAATCCCCCTGTCTCTACCTCCCCAGTGCTGGGATTACATGAGTGCACCAGGGCACTCGGCTTTTTATGCAGATGTTGGGGATCTATGTACATTGCCACTCATGTTCACGGAGGAAGCACATAACCAGCGGAGTCACTTGCACAGCTTGGGACTAAAGACTTTGAAAGGAGACCTCATGCAGCAGTTGTCCTCTTCTGTCTTCTATTTTTGCCTTCTGCCAGGTGAGGATAGAGTAAGAAATTCCTCACTGGGTATGTACATGTGTATCTGAGTTTTCCCAGCCTCTAGAAAGTGAGAAGATAACGTTCTGTTCTTACTAAACAGAACACCCAGTCTACTTTGTTATAGTAGCACACGCTGAGACACAGCTAGTGGGGCCATTGTGTTCTAAACATTCTGTCTTTTCCAGAGTTGCCCATAATGACAAAATGCTAGTAGTTTGCTCATGTTTCCTTGGGCTTTGCCTTAGATTGGCTCTTGAAAAATAGTTGAGGGAGTGTTAGATTCTAAGGGAGCATAAAGGCTCAGGTTTGCTCTAGGGGAGGCCTATGTGAATAATAGCCATCTGCACCATCTCAATGGTCTGGTGCTAGGTTTGCTTGTGACTTATGGGAGAAGCTCTTGCATTTGGACACTTGCATTTGGACACATTTCCTCTGCTCCAAGTGTGAGCTTTGTGGAATTAGTTTTGTTTGGATGGTGAAGGATTTTGGAGTTATCTCTGGTAATGATTGAAATATAGACAAAACCAGGTGTCGTCACTCTGGAGTTTGCTGACTGCACGGTTTATTGACAATAGTGAAAATTTGGAGTGTCTAAGTCTTCATGCTAATGTGGATTTCTGACTGATTTCCTCCATTGAAACACTGTACATTGTACAAAGTAAACACATTGAGATGCATAGGCAGGGAACTTTCTTTTCATAGTGTTTGAATATCAGAGCTTTGAACTAGAAGTGCTGAGTGTGTGCTTCTTAGGATGCGTTTGTCACACTTGTTTGGATGGTCTTGACTTTAGAAAAGTTATTGTCCTAGTTACCTTTTAATGCCAACCTGACACAGCCTACAGTCCCCCGAGAAGGGGTATTGCCTAGATCAAAGTGGCTAATGGGTAGTATATGGTGGACTGTCTTGATTGTTAATTGATAAGGAGAACCTAGCCCACTGTTGGTGGCACAATGCCCTGGTACAACTAGATAAGCATGAGCCTGAGCAAGTCATTGAGCAGTGTTCCTCCATGGTTTCTACTTTAAGGTCCTGCCCTGACTTCCTTCAGTGATGCACTGTGATCCTGAAGTGTAAGTTGAATAAATCTTTTTTCTCATTAAGCTGCTTTTAGTGTTTTATCATAGCAACAGAAAGGAACTAGAACAAAAATCATGTCAATTTTTTTTTTTGAGACAGGGTTTCTCTGTGTAGCTTTGTGCCTTTCCTGGGACTCACTTGGTAGCCCAGGCTGGCCTCGAACTCACAGAGATCCACCTGGCTCTGCCTCCCGAGTACTGGGATTAAAGGCATGTGCCACCACCACCTGGCTCAATTTTTTCAATTTTATTAACTGACAAAAATTCCTATATTCAAGATGTGCAAGTGACAGCCTAATGTACAAATAGATCTTGAAGACTACCACAATGCAGACAATTAACACATTGTTCCCTACAGCTTAGTTAACTGTACATGCATGATAATAGCACAGACAATCTATTGCTTCACCCAATTTCAGCACAATATACCATCATTAACTACTGCACTCATGTCTCTAGAACATACTCCTCTTGTGACATATTTATAGGTTTCTACCTTTTGGCCAACATTTCCCCCTTTCCCCTAACCCTTGACCTCTTGAGAATCCAAAAAATGTTGGCTTCTGCATGGGTAGATGTCTTTGTCTTGATGATTTTGCTCAGGTTCATCCTCCAGGTTGATTGACCATAGTTTGAATGTGTCCCCTCAGGCACAAGGCATTCAGTGGGTGATTAGAATAGGTCCAGTCCTTGTGAAGAGAGTTACATCTTTAAAAAGAGGAGAAGCAGAACTAGGATCAACAGACCCAAGTTGAGGATGATCCCTCAGGGATTGATAACTCATGCATATTCATATAGATCATTAATATTCTTAATTTTCAGGATGTTTGCATTGTCTTAGGTTTTATGTGTTGCCATGGATATTTCTGTTGGAAGTGGTGGACAGGCTAAGGACTCAGAAAGTAGCTGTCACTGAACGAAGGGGTAGTGTGCTGCTGTGGGGTGGGTTAAAGCCTGGACTCTGAATGCTCCTGAATGCATCTTCTGTCAGAGGACACAACAGGAATATGTGTGTATAGGGGTTCAGGAAACTAAACTTCACCTACTGCAGAACACCCCACTTTTGAGGTACAGTAACACCCAGGGCATAGATTCAGGGAGCTAGTTACAGCTGCAGCTGCGCTTGCATCTGGTTTTGCACTGATGAGGAGAATGGCATATGTTCTTTAAGAGACATCCTTGCTAACATGAGGAGTTTGTGTTTGCACCTCAGACCACCCTCTGCTGTTTAAATCAATTCCTTTTCAGGGGAAGAAATGAAAGCTCATATCGATGGACTTGCCAGAGTTCACTTAGTAGCCGAGATTACCTCTGGGGTGAGAGCTGAGTTTTTCCTGTGCTGTGTTTAGTGCATTTTCTACTGCCGCATTGTTTATTTATTTATTTGTACTGGGGATATACCTAGGGCTTTGGGCATGTTAGGTAAGTGCATTATTACTAAGCTATATCCCCAGCACTCACAGCACCCATTCTTTATTTTCTCCCTCCTTCTTTCCTTTCCCTTCCTCCCTCCCTCCTACCCTCCTTCCATCTCTCCTCTCCCTCCCTTCATTTCCTTTTTTCTTATTCTCTCTTTTGCTTGTTCTTTCTTGGGACAGGGTCTCATGTAGCCTAGGTTGGTCTTGAACTTGCTTTGTAGGTAAGAATGACATTGAACATCTGATCCTCGTTCTTCTACCCACAGAGTGCTAGTATTATAGGTGAGCTGCCACACCTGGTTTCTGTGGTGCTAAGCATTGAACCTAGGGCGTCATGAATGCTAGACAAGCACACTCTGAAATGAGTCACATCTCCAGTGCCTCCTGTGCCAATTCTTAAACTAAAACACCAAATCATTTCCAGAAGGTGATCTCATTGCAGTGGATTTATTTTTTAGTTTATCACTTACCTACTTGACAAGGCTCTGAACCGGGATTGCATCACTTTGGAGAAATACCAACAATGCCACACTTGATTGACATCCTCTTGGTGTATATTGAGTAATTATGGTATGTGTTTAAGGGGAGGTCCCTGTCAATCACACCCCATTCTTTTACTATACACCAGATAACATGATTTATTACTCTTGAGGATGGTTTTAAGTTCTTAAGAATATCCACTCAAGGAAAATGTCATCTTTTATATGGGACATAGTTATGATAAAATTGATGATTAAAACAAATGAAGTTAATTCGCTGAGGGAAATTAAAATAGAAAAATAAAATATCTTTAGTCAGATGTGCACAGTGAAACAAAAACATTGGCACATTTTATGCAAATCTTAATCTGTTTGACAGATGAGTAAGAATTCAAAAGTTAAAGGCATGTCAAGATTTTTACAGTTTCTTGCAGTGTTTTTTTGTTTCTCTATATTTTACCTATTACAAAGAATGTTCTTTGGAAAAAGACAAATTAAAAAAAATGTTCTCCTTTAATCCTAGCTATAGATATTCCTGTGGTGGTTACTGTTGTCAACTGGACAGGTCTAGAGTCACCTAGAAGACAAGTCTCTGTGCATGACTGTCAGAGTTACTAGATTGAGGTAATGGAGCTGGGAAGACCCCACCATAATTGTGGGCATCACAAGCACTGGGGCCCTGGACTGAATGAAAAGGAGAACATGTGCTGAGCACAAGTGTCACCTCTGCTTCCTGACTGTGGATGCCATGTTACCATCTGCCTTGCCCTCCTGCGGCCATGCCTTTCTGCCACGATGGACCGCACCCTTCAACTATGTCTTAGTTAGGGTTTCTATTGCTGTGAAGAGACGCTGGGACCACAGCAACTCTTATAAAGGAAACATTTAATTGGGTGACTTACAATTCAGTCCATTATCATCCTGGTGGGGTATGGTGGTGTGCAGGCAGACATGGTGCTGTAGAGGTAGCTGAGAGTTCTATATCTTGTGCAGGCAACAGGAAGTGAACTGAGACACTGTGTGTGTCTTGAACATACATGAGACCTCAAAGTCTGCCTCCACAGAGACACATTTCCTCAAAGCCAACCCTACTCCAACAAAACCATACCTCCTAATAGTGCCACTCCTAATGAGCTTATGGGAGCCAATTGCATTCAAACTACCACATTCTACTTCATGGTCCCCATAAGTTTATAACAATATCATAATGCAAAATGCATTTAGTCCAACTTCAAAAGTCGTCATAGTCTATCACAGTCTCAACAATGTTTTAAAGCCCAAAGTTCAAAGTCTTTTCTGAGATTCAGGCAATCTCTTAACTGTAATCCCCTATAAAATCAAAATCAAAACATACTTCCAACATATAATGGCACAGTATATGCATTACCATTCCACAGTGTAGGAAAGGGAAGATAGTGAGCAAATACTGGACCAAAGCAAGACTGAAAACTATCTGGGCAAACTCCAAAATCTGCATCTCCATGTCTGAGATCAAAATGCTCTTCAGATCTCCAATTCCTTTCAGCTTTGTTGACTATAATACATTTCTTTCTCTTGTACTGGTTCCACTCCCTGTTAGTAGCTTTTCCTCAGCAGGTATCCATCCCATAGTTCTGGCATCTCTAACATCTTGAGGTCTCCAAGGCAATCCAGGCTTCACCTTCACAGCTTCATGCAATGGCCTCTCTAAGCTCCCATTCAGGGACACCCCTTACACATGCCTGACCTCAGTGGCTTTCATTAGTCATGGAGGCAAATTTCATAGCCCCATTCTTCTGTCCTTAACTCCAGAACCATGTGGCCGAAGCTGCCAAGTTCTGCTGCTTGTTGGAGCTGGAACATGGCTTCCTTGTTCAATTACACCTTCACCAGCTTTCTGATTTTTATGGTTTCCTTCACTGCCTAAGCTTGTTATGGAACTTGCTCTGTGGACCAGGCTGGCTTCAAACTCAGAGATCTGCCAGCCTCTGCCTGTCCAGTACTTTAAATCCCACACCCAGCTCTAAGCTTTTCTTTAATTCCTTTTCACAAGTTCAAAACTTAGCTAGGTGGGATCTTGCCCTGGGTTCACCACTCTCTTTATTCCAATTCTTATTCTATTTATCTCCTTGAACACAGGACTTAGCTCCATTCCGTTTCCTGGTGCTCCTTTTCTCCTCAAATTTTATATTTTATAATTTACCCTGCTCAGCTTGCTCCTTTTCATTATAAATCTTCAATAGAGTTACCACTAATAACCATATAACAGAGTCTATACTAGGCTGTTTTGAGATTTTTTTTTCTCTGCCAATGAAATTAATCCAAAATTCTTCACTTTAGCCTCAGGCAGACTCTTCAGACAATGGCAAAAGGCAGCCATAGTCTTCACCAAAATATCACAAGATTGGCCTCTGGGCCACATACTATCATTCTTCTTCTCTGAAACCTCTTGATTAGGTACCCACAGTTCAAATCACACTCAGAACCATTGTCTTCTATGTTCCTAGTAGGATGGCCCGTTATGCAGTGCTTAAAGTGTTCTACTACTTTTCTAACCCGCATCCCAAGATACATATTCCTTCAAGCAAAAGCATGCTCAGGCATATCACAGCAATACCCCAGTCCCTGGTGCAACTCCTGTCTTAGGGTTTCTATTGCTGTGAAGAGACACCATGACCACGACAACTCTTATAAAGGAAAACATTTAAGTTACTTTCATCAGACATTTGGTCATAACAAGGAAAGTCAGTAACATGTTGCCCCATACTTTTCTGTTATTCTGTCCATATTAGTTTTCCTTTCTCACTTAAAACTATTACCAGTATGTTAGGGACACTAATTGATCCAGTTATTTATGCTCAATGCCTTTAAAGTATCCTAATGTATAATACTCTTATTAGTGAGCATTTTGGTTGTACTCAGATCCTCACCATTAATAACGATACGTGGAATAGCATGTACCTTTGAGAACTTGCTGAATTCTTCACTTTCCTCTCCCATCCTCTTTCCCCTTCTTTCCTGTTCCCATCTTCTCTTGCTCCCTCCCCTCCTGTCCTTTTCCCTCTCTCTTCTCCTCTTACCTCTTCTTTTCCTCTTTGGGACAGGTCTCACTCTATTCCCAGCTAGCTCAGAACTCATTATGTAGCTCAGGTTGCCCTGGAAGTATTGAAAATCCTGCTGTAGCCTCCCAAGTGCTGAAGTTACAGTTTCATGATCCAGCATTCCTGGCTTTTAGATTATTTCCATAAGAAATAATTCCTAGGAATAGTATTGAGGGGTCAATGGTATATCACATTTTACAACTTTTTTTGAATCATTTTGCCAGAATGTAATAATGGTATGCATGTCTAGCCATACAGAATAATGTTCATTTATCTCTGTATTATGTTAGCCACAGTGGGGTAGAATCATCTTTTCCTATTTGCCAGGCTGTTAGGTAAAAAAAAGTGACATGCTAACTTATTTTTAGAGTTTGGTGATCTGGTCTGGAGGACAGACATTCTGTGTTTGCATGGATCATTCATTCTGTGTCTGCCGAGTATTTCTTATGGGAACATGGTTATCAGCCTTTGCATGCCAGACCTTTATATAAGCTTAGTGAATGCTACATGATTTTCCTACTTTGTGATTTGATTCAACTGGTTTTATAATATAGGGTCTTTACATTTATATATAGGCACACACATTTATTACTTCCTATGACTACTTCTATGCATAATTATTTAAAATTATATATATATATATATATATATATATATATATATATATATTTGGTTTTGGTTTTTCAAGACAGAGTTTCTCTGTGTAGCCCTGGCTGTCCTGGAACTTACTCTGTAGACCAGGCTGTCCTTGAACTCACAGAGATCTGCCTGCCTCTGCCTCCTGAGTGCTGGGAATATTGGCGTGCACCACCACTGTCTGATTTTAATACTTAGATTTTTTAATCCATCTGAAATTTATTCTGGGAAAGCATAAGGGAGCACACTGGCATTCTCTCTCCACATTGGTGCTCACTTGTCCCAGTCATTGATTTTCTGGCTGGCTCCTGATGTTTTAATGTATATACACAAAGCCCTAAACAATTTTTTTTTGCTAGTGTATGCCTCACTCATACTGCTTTACTTACTACAACTTTATATTTGATTTTAATATAATAGAGGTAGTCAAATCCAATACACTCCTTTTTTTTGCAATTTATTTTTACTTTCTTGTGGATTTATTCTTGCAGATGAACTTTAAATATAAAAATCTTCATTGAATACATTTGCAAAATCAACGTGAGAAATGAAGTGGTTGGCATGAGATGTTTCCCGGAGAAGGCATCTCAGGGCATGGATATATCTAGAAGTTTGAATAGACCTTGGAAATCTCGCAAGATTTGATAATTCCAGAGCCAGAGAAAGAGAATTCACAGAAGGTGGTCCTCACCTCAGACAAGTCAGCTTGGAGGTGGTGGTGTGGGGGTCTTGGTTCTTTTGTTTCATTCTACTATATGAGGGAACTGGTGGCTTCACTTTGGCAATCATTGTGTTTTCATTTGGCTCAAACATTGGGCCAGGAGAATAGGGCAAAGTAACCCTGGATCTACCTCTCCACTGTCCCTGTCCCAATCACTTCAGGCCAGGAGGGAGATCTGTAGCCTTGTCAGGAACGGAGTGAAGCACTGCTTTCTCATGGGAGTTGAAAGTAAGGAGGCAGTTCCTACCATTCTACCTCAGTGTCTGAGGTCCAGTTGGTTCCCCAGGCACGGTGTCCCCAAACCTCTCTGATGACATAGAATAGCAGCTCATTCACCCTACATGGACATATCTGGTTTGTTCCTGTCTTTCCAACTCTTCCCATCCCTTTTTCCTTAACTTGGTTTTAGGTCCCAGCATTTGTCTGGGCATTAGTAATTCAATCTGGAGAAACCCTTTAGTCCAGGCACAATTTCCTTCCCTGGGAATTTCCTCTAGGACCTAGACATAGACCCGGACCTTGACCCAGACCTAGACCTGGAGAGACCTGGACCTGGACTTAGATCTAGATCTGGACCTAGACCTAGACCTGGACCTAGACCTGGGCCTAGACTTGGACCTAGGCCTAGACCTGGACCTAGACCGGGACCTTGACCGGGACCTCTCAACCTGGACCTATACCTGAACCTCAACCTGGACCTAGACTTGGACCTAGGTCTGGACCTAGGCAAACACCTGGACTTTGACCTGGACCTCGACCTGGACCTTGACCTGGACCTAGACCTGGACCACTGTTTTAGGTGTTGGTTTCATTTACTGTATGTCTTAGTGGGCTTTCTGTCACTTTCATAAAACACCATGAACAGAAGCAGCTTGGGAAGGCAGGGTTTATTTCAGCTTAAAGCTCTCAGGTCACTCTCTATCACTGAGGGAACTCAGGGCAGGAACTGAAGCAGAAGCCACAAAAGAGTGCTGCTCATTGGCTAGCTCCCTAAGCTCTGTCATCAATCAGTTAAATGCCTTACTGTCTTGCCTAGACTAATCCGGTGGGGACATTTTCTCAACTGAGATTCCTATTTCCAGAAAACTAACTTGTGTCAAGTTGACAGTAAACTAGGTAGGACACTACAAATGAAATAAGAAGTTAAAAGATTAGATAAACAGGGAGCATTTCCCATGGCTCTTTGCATCTTTAAAAAGGACAGTAAGACTGCAACTGTAAATCATTTTCAGATTAAATTACATTAAAAATCCACATAGGGCTGACGGGATGGTGCACCAAGTGAGGACACTGCCTCCAAGTGTCTGGAAACCTAATTCAATCCCCAGGACCAGCATCATAGGAGAGAACCAACATTTGCAGTTATCCTTTGACCTCCATGTGTGCACTGAGGCATGTGTGTGTGCATGCAAATACACACATACACATACATAATAAGTGCACACATGCCATAATAACTAACTAACTAACTAACTAACTAACTAACCAACTACATAATTTCTCTATTTCAGCTTTGGAAAATGAATACTCAAGGCTTAGCTCAACCCCAAAGACTGCACTTATTTTCATCTCCCCAAGCCCATAAGTCACAAGCAGGTTGCCTGGAATGGAAAGCGAGTTCCCGTTGAGGACTGTGTAGGAGTTTTGGATGCAGGTCTGAGGTATAGAAATATTTGTTGGTGCCAGTGTGACTCACTAGGTTGTCACTCCATTTTATTTGGATCATTTAATATACGGCTTGATACAGCACTGAATGAGTATATCATGTACACAGTAGGTATTCAGTAAGTGTTTATGAAAATGAAGGGCTACCTCTAAAATTTTTCCAGCCCCTCACCACAACAGTGTTTAATGTCTAACAGAAAGCAGGGCTCTTGCAGAGAATACATTGGCTATGGGTGCATATGTTGTTCAGACTTCTTCCAGAAGAGCTCACTTACCTCTGGGAGGCTTCCCCATGGTGACCTTGACTATCAGGACAGTGAGCATCCTGGGTGGAGGAGGAATACCCAGAAGAGAAGTGACTTTGGTTCTCCTGTCATCCACAGCTCTGAGTGGGTTCTGACCAGCTTTCCTTCCAATGAAATCTTGTGTGAACATTCTTTTGCTCAGTCCCGTTTTGTCTGATGACACTTCATGGTGACATTATAATGTGGCCTTTCCTGTGCAGTGGCTCAGGATGCAGTCTTTCTATGTGTCTAATTTGTTGATATTTGTCTTTTTATTTTAAGGTATGTGTACGTGTCTCTGTGTGGGCATGTGCACATGAGCACAGATGCCTGTAAGAAGCCAGAGATGTCCAAAACCAGTATGGGCCATTAACCACCCAGCCATCTCTCCAGCCCTTCTCTATTTGTCTTTTTAATGTTTGAGTCTAGCAGACATTTTATTTAAGACATTTTACTTAATGCCTACTATTATCTGACTGTGAAATGGTCCCACAGGCTCATGTCTGTGACCCCACTGGGACTGTTTCTGGAGGATGTTCAACCTTTAGGAGATGGGGGTCTAGCTAGAAGAAGTGGATCTTTGTGGCATGGTCCTTGTGGGTTGTAGCCTGGCCCTAGTTCCATCCTGAGCTCTCTACTACCTGACTATTCACAGGATACAACCAGCACCTCAAGTTTCAACTGCCACAGCAGTAAGCCATTCTCAACTCCATCTTCCCTGCTGTGAAGGAGTTTATCCCCCACGAGGCTCTCTTTTCTTCTTTCTATTAGGCATGTTGTCAAATAACAAGCAAAATATTTACTACAACAGCTGTAGTGACCACGGGGGTATTGGGGGAAATCTAGTCTCAACTGCTTAGGCAGTCACTAAGGGCTTTGTTCCATGCATTGGTCAGCCTGACATGGAACTGTGGCTGTAAAGCAGCTGAAGCTTATGTCAGCTTGAATTGGTGGATATGGAGTAAGAACTCAGTAAATGATTGTAGTGGTGACTTCCTGTAGTCCTAGCTGGGCACAGCATACAGTAATTGTGCCCCATGATTAAAGAGTAACAACAACAACTGGCACCCTCTTCCTGTACTCCCTCTAAGAGAAGTCCACCCTGGGAATGCAGCTGGTGGGGGAGCATACACATGCACACAAGCACAGGGGTTTTTACCTTGGATTTGTGCTCTGCAAACACAGACTGCTGTATTTGTTTAGCTTAAAGGGTTTATTGCAATGCCATTCTGATGTGAAAAGATAGTTAATGGAGACAGGAGGATTAATAGCAGAGTTTAAAATCATTTAGTGACTAATCACTCCGTGACTTAAAAAATTTACCTTGATATGCAGGGCAGCCTTCCCATTAACATTTCTAAGCTGTTTAGAGTCAGCTGGATGCTGTTGGGTGCACATCCATTTTTCATCTTCTCACTTCCATTCAGGAAACATCAATAGAGTTGAATAATTCCCTGTCATTTCTGAGACAATAAATATGGTTGTAGATTATTAAAGGGTTATTTTTCATTTTCATGGTGGGTAAGCGTTAAGAGGGATCCTCACTGAGTAGTTGTTACTTACTGATTATGATCATAGGATTCATATGAAGTCGCGCCAATATTTTCATGATGCTTTCCTAGTGCTTTTGTACTTGGATTGGAATAGCACTAACTGTGATGTTTTATTATTTACTGGACACCTGCTGGGCACATGCTAATTATATGACTTGTGCATATTATCTTTGATATTGACATTAGCTTTTTAGAGTAGCTAGCTTTTGTAGCAGAGGGGATACAGGCTGCAGAAGCTTCAGGAAGGATCCTAGTGGCTCAAAGTCTAAATATTTTTAAAGAATTTTTCTCTTAAACTTGAGTTTAACTCCTTCTTTTGGAAGCATCTGCTGTCAGGAATTTGGTCTTTGAATGCTGGAGTTAATTAGTTAAATGCCGGCTCGTGGGATTAAGTTATGTGATGCATGCTCAGTGTCTAGAGCGGACACGTCACAAAGCCACTACTTCCTCTTCACTGCAGGCTTTGGTTTGGGTTCCTGGTGTTCCTTCTGAGATCCAAAGAAATTAAAGTATCAATCAAGGAAACAAGTTGGGGGACTCAGTAGAACTGAATCTGAATCTTCCAGCTCTGAGGACTGGATTTTGAGAGGTGCTTTTGGCCGCAAGTGAGAGACTCCTTTTTATACATGTCTTGTACTCTCTGTGTGTGTAGAGATATGTTTATGTGTATATAGATGTGTGTTTATGTGTATGATATACATTTAAAATTTATATGTTTAATGTCAGCCAGGAGGATCCAATTTTTTTGGCAGTATCTAGAGCATCATAACTAGTAGGCAGGATGAGACACATGCCTTGTTCTCTCCATCTGGCCTGATCAGGGTGTTGACTTTGGTCCTCCTGATGATTCAGCACTTTTGCCCAGCCTTTTTGATCATGCACTATTGGCCTTGAGATCCACACTGAAAATGACTGTGTTGTCTTCTGTCTTTTCTAGTACCTTGGTGGTCAGAAAGGCTGATGGTCAAGTGTATGCCTCCTCCTGGTGGTGGTCTTCTGGGGCCTGGTGTCTGGGGCCACTGAAAGGAGAGAACTGACTTGGCTTTTTGTAGAACTGACTTGGTTGCCTGATCATCACTTGCCTCAGTGGCTTTCAGAGCCTTTGCTTTGGCTCTTGCTGGGAGGTGGGGGGTGAACTTCCTTTTCCACTTCGGTCTTATCTTGACGAAAAACACAAAGATGATTTATTTTTGTCATTTCCCCCTCTATTTATTGTTATTTTTGGAGATAAGGCTCAATGGAGTAGCCAGAGGTGGCCTTGAACTGCCAGGCCTCCTGACTGCATCTACCAGTGAGTAGTGTTGGGGTTATGTGCACCATCATTCCTACCTGGCTGTTTGTTATCATAGTTCCAGAAGTAATGGTGACCCAGAATGGGCTGATCCTAGTGCCTCATTCCTGTGTCCTTGATGCAGTCCATCTAGTAATGGGTAGCAAGAAGGTTACTCTGTCCTGATATCCTGTCCAGGATGGAAGTAGAAAGACCATTTCTTTTTTTTCTAGAGGAAGAGTTTTTCCAAAAACCTCTTTCCCCAGGAGACTTCTGTTTATGTCTCATTAACCAGACTTTGGTCAAATGCCCATTACTAAAATAATTATGAGCAAAGTAAAAATATCCAGTGTAACTGGGAGTGAGGTGGTGGCTTCTCCTGAGGCACATAGCTGTGGGGAAGGAACTGTACCACAGAGCATCAAGATCCTGTTAGCTAGGAGGAAGGAGGGAAGGATGCTCATCTGTTAAGACTGGATCTCCTTGTGGATACAAGTGGGAATATTATGCTTACCTTATTTGCATATTTAAGGAGTTAGGCACCATTCTGAAGACTAGTATCATTACCATAAATGTAAAGAAGCCCGAGACCTGGTTGTGCAGTCTTCAGATAGAACATGTCAACAGCATCAGTATTTCCTCCCTAAGTGCTTGAAGAACCTGGAAAAGAACAAAGCCAGGCAGTAATACTATGTTTTTCCTCATGGGGTGACCTGTTCTCTCTGGACAATGTGCTCACTCCTGAGAGGAAGAAACAGCAGAACTGAGCTGAGGACACCCACTCATTTCCAAATTTACCAGATGGGTGAAGTCATCTCTTTAAGGATGAAGGAAGACGAAGGACTGCACAAGGTCCAGAGTGGGTGTTGAAGGAATCCTTTCCAACCAGGCTCTAGGTGTGGGCAGGAAGGGCTCCCTGTAAAGGCAGCATTATGAGTAGATGAAGTTGGGAATGTAGTGAAAACATCACATTACCATTAGAGTAGGGAATGGGACAGGTTGCCATGTGGTACTCAGCAGTGGTTCTGTAGGAAAGCTGCTGGTCTAAGCAGAGCTGGGTTCCTGTTGATTACTACACATGTCCCCTCTCACTGATTCCTGGAGTTTAAAGGTGGCTGCCCCCTGTTGGTAGTAAATATATGAGTCATGCCACTAACGATGTGGTAAAGTGCAGATGCCCTTCAGAGCTACAGAAAAAAAAACACAAACACCTTGGTTCAGGAGGAGCCATCTTTAAACTCCAGGAATCAGTGAGAGGGTACATGTGTAGTAAGCAGTACTTACTATTGTGTTTCAAAGCAGATTGCTATCTTTGAGAACATTACACACAGTGTGGGTAGAAATCCTGTTTACTTAGGGAAGCACCTAAGGCACTCTTTAGGCACCTTAGAGCTCATGGGGAGCCACACCAGAAGGGACCTGTCTGAGAAAATGGTGTCCTCAGAATCCATCTTACTCCCAATTGTAATAGTCATTTAAGAGTGTCCGGGCTGCTACTTCACCAAGTGGTAAAGAAGTGATTAGTGGAGAAGTTTATGGTATCTGAAATCAATAATACTCTGCAGAGGGAGGCCAGATTTAATTCTCGGGTTGTCATCTGAAATGGAGCCGGAAGAGATGTCGTAGGCCACATTGTATTCACAAGTGTAAACTGGCAGAAGTTGGTTGAAGAGTGCAGCATTTTAGTTAGGATATGTAGGCTCTCGACCTGGTGCACAGTGATGTGAGAACATGATGGTGGGCCAACAAGATGACTCAGTGAGTGAGTGCCCTTGAGCACAGACCTGCTGATCTAAGTTTGATCTCATTCAATCCCTGGATCCCACCAGCTGGCCAGAGAGAACCGACTCCAACAGTTTTACTCTGTTATTACACACTCACACACACACACACACACACACACACACACACACACACACACACAC